>VYZW01003622.1:949-43226 GCA_013401315.1 Balaeniceps rex | reverse complement strand
AACTGGAGGTTTTCATTCAGGTCCATTGCTACTTTGAACATCTCTTGGGTACAACCTAAGACTTTGTCAGGAAGCTTGACAACACTTTTTTGTAGTGAATGTATTTGCATGTCCTCTATTTAATTTTCCTCTTCACCTTGTGATATGAGGCAGAACTTAGAGAATTCCTGGGACAACATTCCACTGCATGGACAAGAGTCATTAGCTGTGGAAGACACTCGTAAATATCCTATGACCCATTCATAGTAGAAGTTTTTGTCACATTTCCTTCCTCTATAGGGAGCTAAAATTTATGCTCACTTTGACAATTTTCAGTACATACAATTTAAAAAACAATTGACAGTAAAGAGTGAGACTAAAAATCTAGATAAAGTCAAAATTAACTCAAGCTCTTCTCCACACATCTATTTCCGGCGGTTTACTAGGGATCGTGCTGCAAAGGACTGATATGCTTTCTATGCTTACAAACCTCTGATCATTTTTTATTTATCCCGAATAAGACATCGATGGCTTCTGAGGAGGTAAAATCTGTGTTTCAGTCTCTGCTTTCCATATTCTTTAGAAATGCTCAGAAAATACATATTCATATTTCCCTACTTGTTATATCCTCTGTTCCCTAAATAGAAAGAGTATTTGTCTCCCAGTCCATGCGAGAAATCTCATTTCTTAAAGAAACCTTAATTCTTGATTTCTAGAACTGAATAAGAGACAAAACACAGGATCTGGACCCATGGGACTACTCTTTTATGAACAGGGTCAGTAATTTACAGTCCAAAATTTTCTTTCAGTGGGCTGGTTTCCTACAGCCTAGAGATGACAAGTAACTGGAAGNGGGTACAACCTAAGACTTTGTCAGGAAGCTTGACAACACTTTTTTGTAGTGAATGTATTTGCATGTCCTCTATTTAATTTTCCTCTTCACCTTGTGATATGAGGCAGAACTATTACATTGGGCAGTAAAAGTGGTGTGATATAGAAGATACTCCAGCAGAGCCACAAGAAATACCATGGCAATATTTAGAGAATTCCTGGGACAACATTCCACTGCATGGACAAGAGTCATTAGCTGTGGAAGACACTCGTAAATATCCTATGACCCATTCATAGTAGAAGTTTTTGTCACATTTCCTTCCTCTATAGGGAGCTAAAATTTATGCTCACTTTGACAATTTTCAGTACATACAATTTAAAAAACAATTGACAGTAAAGAGTGAGACTAAAAATCTAGATAAAGTCAAAATTAACTCAAGCTCTTCTCCACACATCTATTTCCGGCGGTTTACTAGGGATCGTGCTGCAAAGGACTGATATGCTTTCTATGCTTACAAACCTCTGATCATTTTTTATTTATCCCGAATAAGACATCGATGGCTTCTGAGGAGGTAAAAACTGTGTTTCAGTCTCTGCTTTCCATATTCTTTAGAAATGCTCAGAAAATACATATTCATATTTCCCTACTTGTTATATCCTCTGTTCCCTAAATAGAAAGAGTATTTGTCTCCCAGTCCATGCGAGAAATCTCATTTCTTAAAGAAACCTTAATTCTTGATTTCTAGAACTGAATAAGAGACAAAACACAGGATCTGGACCCATGGGACTACTCTTTTATGAACAGGGTCAGTAATTTACAGTCCAAAATTTTCTTTCAGTGGGCTGGTTTCCTACAGCCTAGAGATGACAAGTAACTGGAAGTGGACAAGTAGTTTTATACCTGATTTCTGCAGATTTTGACAGTTTCAAATAAAAAAACTATACATTTTTACAGCTCCTTTCTCCTGATTTTCTTAGGTCACAGAAGTTCAGGTTCTGTCCAGCCATAACAGAATTTTCACCAAAATGTCTAAAGTTTGCCCATCGCTATTTCAGGCAGAGAGCAAATAGTATGTGTGATGCTTTTGGCACCTGCAGACATAGCAACATAACTAATAGAAAGACACCTGTTTCTGTTATGATGGAAGGATGTTTACATTATGGCAGATTTGCAAGTTCTACAGAGCAGAGCCCTGTATTGGTAAAGGAAGTCATCATTTAGTTTGTTTAGCACTGAACACTTACTAGGGGCCACCTTGATCAGTAATCTGGAAGCCAGAAAAAGTTGTGGATCTTGGCTTCCCAACAGGCTAAGCTATTGAGCAGAACTTTTGGCCAGAGAGCAGAATCCATCTTCCTCATTTTTGACAGCAGTGACTTTGGTAAATTGCAGGGGAAGAAGAGGTCTCTTCCTTCAGTAGCTCTGCACTTGATTTTGTCAGGTGGCTTAAATCCAGATCTGTGTGGCAAACTCAGTTTCCACAATTTAGAGGTTCCAAGGTCAACACGCTGATGGACATGGAAAGTATCTTGCATTTCCACTCTGAGAGGAACTGTTCAAAGCCGAGGGTTGAGTAATAGCAGAGGGGAGAGGGAAAGCTCAGGCTGCTGGGCACAGGAGGGGAAGGGAGAAAAAGAAAGGCAATGAGTGGCGACATCACATGAACAAGCGATCTGAGTACAGCAGTGATCAAATGGAAAGTAGAGCTAGGAGAAACAGTTAAAATTACAACAAAAAAAATCAGATGTTTGTCAGGACTCACTACATAGTGTTTGTCCTAAAGCAGAAATGTTCAGCCACAGCAGAGTGAGACCTCCTTCTGAGCTGAAAAAAATGTATATGAATATGAATCATGTATGTATATGTATATGAATCACAGAAAATCAATCTGGAAGAAACTTCTAGAGATGCTCTAGTCCTCCTTCCAGCCCAGTGCTGACACAGTTCGACCTCTGTCATTCTAAATAGTTGCATTTTAATTGTTCTTAAAGAACAACTCTTCAGCATCTCCAGGGTTTAATGTCTTTGTAGGTAACACATATAAATTAAAACTTATTCACTTTAATTTAAGCCCATTATTCCTTGAACTATCCCCAATGACATGGAAAAGAGTTTATTCTGTTATTCTTGTAACAATCTTTTAAGTATCTGTAATCTATTTTCATGTGTCCTCTTGAGGCGTCTCTTCTCTGTGTTAAGACAAACACAGGTTTTCAGTCATATGTGTTTCCAAACCTCTACTTACCCTATTGTTACCCTCAGGACTTTCTCTAACAGACCCTTATCTTTCTTAAATGTGTCCTGAACTGGCCACAGTACTTCAGGGGAGACTCCACAGATGCTGAACAGAAGGCAAAAATTTCTTCATGTATCATATATTCACATTCCTGTATCGCTATGCTTGATATTTGCTGGGTTGGTCTTTTGTTGGTTTCCTTCCAACAGCCTGCCACAGCTGGACAGTTTGAAATACATAAAACTTTTCTTAAAAATCAAATCTCACAAGCCAATTTTAAAGGCAGTGCTCCCCATGGCTTACAAGCTTTTTATTTTAAGTCCTTGGAAGGACTGCAATTCTGAAAGGTGTCAGTTCCCCATATCTGCATGTGGCAGTGTAGGGCAAACAACTCTGAAACATTCCCCATATTTGCAAACTGCCTGAGAGACAGCTTGGTCATTGGTTTAGGTAAATGTAGCCTTAGTCAGAGCCAGTATTGCTCTGACTTTGCTCTCATTGCAAGGACTCAGGCTCAGTGCGCCACTTCATGTTTCAAAATACTAAAAATACAACACGTCCTAGGAGTATATCTCCTATTTCCACTGAGAAATTCTCCATCTAGGCTTGTTTATAAGATTCAGTCTCCATCACTGCTGCCAGCAAAATTTCTGAAATCCCCCTGACAGCCTCTTTACCTCACCTAAACTGTGAAAAGAAGCTGAGATGTGATGATTAGGGACTGGAAACTGTATCTTCTTCCAGAGCTTTTACATCATAGTTATATTATAGAGACACTGTAAAAAAAGGAAGACTTGATAGTTAAGTGACAGAAAAGCTAGTGATCAGCACTTTAAGTTAAATATTAATGCAGATTTCCTATGAGAAGCTTAAATGCCTTTACACATGTTCACAGACTATACATAGCTGAAGAAAAGTGCAGAACTTCAGTACTAACCTTTGTAAAAGGAAAGTTAGAACTGGACAAGGGAATCAGGGATATTTCCAGGGTCTGCTGAAAACAATGATGATGACACTGGTCAAATTATTGTTGGCAGGGTATTTCAAACTAAACACTGCTGTTGAAGAGAATCAACAAAAATACTGATACCAATCTCTTAAGCAGCACTTTTCAATAGTGCTCAGACACCAATGCATCTTATAGAAAAGAAAACTGAGGTACCCTGAGAAAAATAATTTTCCCAAAGTCTTATGACTGATGACAGAGGGAGGAATAGAAAAGAATTCTCCTGAGTCTGAGTCTGGTGCTTGAGTCATTATCTTATTTACTAAGTTAAGCATACAAAATACTTACACTGTTAAAACTCAGTTATTTTTTCAGAATAAACTCCCCATGAGATCAGAATATGTGCACTTCATGCACTGGCACCCATCTGTAAAATGGGATTTAAAATGGTAAGACATCTGCAAAACGGGGATTATTCAATTGCTTCAACAGTTGAAGAACAAAACCTACCAGCAATGTTCCACCTCATTGATCCCTCTGCATCCATGCACCTTTTGTGGTGTTCAAGGGTGAGAGACAGGGATGTGAAAAGTACAACTTGTGTTAATATCCAGTTATACCGTATCTCAATCTGAGGGAGAAAGTTTTTAGAGCATAGAACGGGTCAGTAGAGTTAAGGTCAGCCCTGGAAGGAAAACTGAAGGTGTCAGTCTTCTAAGGAAGATGGATTCTAGATAGCAAGTATCTTTCTGCCTGATACATCTTGTCTGTAATGCGTCATGATCTGGCATTATTGTTAGGAAAACCTTTCATGTATTGTCCTCAATATAATTAACATCCTTGTTAGCGATCAAGATTTTGTCTTAGAATGTAAAACCTCATTGCTATGAATTGCTAGTCTTGATCTCAAATTTTCTGCTAATGCCACACACTAGGACAAGACTGAACTATAGCCCCCATCACTGAAAACGCCCCCCATTCCTCACTCCATGGGCTGTGCCAGAAATAAGTCTTATGAGGAGTGGCTGAGGGAACTGGGGTTGTTTAGCCTGGAGCAGAGGAGGCTGAGGGGAGACCTTATTGCTCTCTACAACTACCTGAAAGGAGGCTGTAGCAAGGTGGGTGTCAGTCTCTTCTCCCAAATAACTAGCAATAGGACAAGAGGAAATGGCCTCAAGTTGCACCAGGGGAGGTTTAGATTGGATACTAGGAAAAATTTCTTCATGGAAAGGGTTGTCAAGCATTGGAACAGGCTGCCCATGGAAGTTGTTGAGTCCCCATCCTTGGAGGTATTTAAAAGATGTGTAGATGTGGCGTTTAGGGACGTGGTTTAGTGGTGGACTTGGCAGTGTTAGGTTTACAGTTGGACCTGATGATCTTAAAGATCTTTTCCAACCTAAACGATTCTATGATTCTATGATCTCCACTGCAGACTTTTGTCCACACTTCCCAGCATGCGGATCTCACAACAGCACCACGTTAACTTATGTGCAGCTTGAGAACCACTGTAGTCTCCATAGCCCCCACCATGTATTTTACTGCAAAAGTTCTATTTAGCCAAGTGTGCCCTATTTGATATCTATGCAACAAACTATTCTGAACTAAGCTCATTGTTCCTATTAAATAACATGGGGGTTTTCTCTTGTTTTCTTCAACTTCTTATTTCCAATTTACCAACATTATTTTGAATTCAAATCTTGCTCTCCAGACTATTGACAGTGACTGCCAGTTGGGTGCCTGCTGCATAAAAAGCATTAAACATTTTGGCCTTATTAACATCACAATCAATAGCTGTTCAGCAACATTTATCATGTCTTAAGTTATCGTGTTTGTCCTTTAGCTGTCACTCCAAAAGGACACAAATCCCCACAGAGATCTCCTTTAGGCTCTGTACCACATCTGCCAGCTGCATCTGTATCTCTTGGATGCTCGGAAACATCTCAAAATGAGTCATTGGGTAACTGAGTAAAGCCACTGCTGACTGCTCAGCTCGGTCACTCTACAGGCTGTGCAAGACAGTACTGACTCCTCTGACCACAACAGGAGCTAAGATATCTAATGCACATACATATTCATACATATAAACAGTAATACAGGTCTTAATCTTAAACCGAGTTTGACTCAGCTGGGCATTTTTTTGTACAACTTATTGATGCATAAACTTACCTTCCCCTGTTTTCTCTTCCTTTCCTTTCTATTTTTCATTCTCTGCCTTCTTCATCTCCCTCGTTGTACTGGTTTTGGCTGGGATAGAGTTAATTTTCTTCGTAGTAGATTATATGGTGCTGTGTTTTGGATTTGTGCTGAAAACAGTCTTGGAAATATAAGGATGTTTTCATTATTGCTGAACAGTGCTTACGCGGTGTCAAGACCTTTTCTGTTTCTCTCGCTGCCCCACGAGTGAGTAGGCTGAGGATGCACAAGAAGTCGGAAGGGGACACAGGTGGGACAGCTGACGCCAGGTGACCAAAGGGATGTTCCAAATCACATGACGTCATGCTCAGCAATAAAAGCTGGGGGAAGAACAAGAAAAGGGGGGACATTTGGAGTAATGGCATTTGTCTTCCCAAGTGACCATTACACGTCATGGAGCCCTGCTTCCGCGGAGATGGATGAATGCCTGCCTGCCAATGGGAAGTAGTGAATGAATTCCTTGTTTTGCTTTGCTTGTGCACACAGCTTTTGCTTTACCTATTAAACTGTCTTTATTTCAACTCACGAGTTTTCTCACTTTTGCCCTTCTGATTCTTTCCCCTGTCCCATGGCGGGGAAGGGGGAGTGAGCGAGTGGCTGTTTGGAGCTTAGCTGCCTACCAGGGTTAAACCATTACACTCTTTTTTAACTTTTGGGATTTTTTTGATGAGGAGGATGGAATAACCACCACAGACATGCATTTCTCCCAAACTCACCCAGGAAACAGAGGTTCTGGCAGCCATGGGCACCAGCTGCCTTGTCCCACCCTCCCTCCAGGCACATGGTGCAGAGCACCAGTGATGCCCACAGGCTCCCATGACATACTCAGGCAACAGCAGGCACTGCCTTGCTTGATGGGCCTTTTTATTTTGGAAAACCCCTCGCACCCCTTCTCTTTATTTCATTCATGGTCCCCTGAGATGTCACAGTTTCTACATGTTTTACTTTCCTTATATTTCCCCTTTTTTCTCAGAGAGGGAGCTAGGAGACTTTGTTAGGGATGGACTCCACCCAACCATAAAAAGAGAAACCAGTAAAGACAGTGGCAATTAAAAAGGACAAGGGTACTGACTCAGCATTTCCAAACCATCATGGCAGCTGGGATCACACGTGTCCCAAGAGGAAAGATATACAGTGAGGGGGAGATGCATTTTGGCTAAAGAAGCAGGTATAAGTCAGGAAAGCTGGACTGCTGATGCCTATTTTACATTTAAAATAAAGTAAAAAATGCAGCACAGAATCAAAAAAAAAAGGCTTGCAATGTCAAAAACTACAGGGGTGACAACTTCAATTTTGATGATCTGTCTCTCTTATTCCTTTGGCTTACTAAATAACAGCTATAGTAGGTTCTTCCAAATTTCGCTAAGATAATTTTTACAGCAGGTCCACACATAAAGGAAATACAAACAGATGGTATAACATGGTAAGTAACAATCTGGCCAATATACAGGAAAAGGGTGTTCTCCCACATTTAAATTCAGAAAGATTTTAAGCTTAAAAAGATGAGACAGTAAACAGGCTGGGTCATAGGCATAGAAAGGAAGAACAGCCTGATTGATGGGGACATACTGAAGCTCAGCCATGAAACTGAAGGTTTCACATCGAGGTGAAAGCTTAGAGTGAGTCTGATAATAAGACCTGAAGTTAAACTGATACAGGAATCTCTTCCTTTTTTTGCCGCAGATGAAATCTGTGATCTATTCAAGCCATTCAACCTCTCCAAACCTAACTCTCCCTGTGTAAACTGAGACTTGCTCCTAGTCCCTTTAGTAAAGTGCTTTGAGAGCTACAGATTGGAAGTGACGCTTGCACAACACCAGCCAAATGCTGGTTCCTTTCAAGCTCATGGCAAAAATCCTCTGAGCCTCTTTGGCTGTGTCAATATTAATAAATTAAATATGCCCAGTGCCATTCTCTGGTGCTGCAGCCAGCTGACAGGGAACAGCTTACATCTATATTACTAAGCTCTTTTACCCTCTTAAATAGGGTGGTCATATCCAAAGTGTTTGTTGGGAAAGGCTTGTGCAAGCTCCCAAACTGTTCCCAGGAATTGTGCGCTGTGTGAAGGATGCTCCCTGGCCCCAGCCCAAACCGTACCAGGGTCCCTTCTGACACTTTAAATGTGTAGAAAATCTACTCCCAGTGCCTGGAAATGTTCCTCAGTGCCATCTGCTAGCTCTGAGTAACTCTTGAGGCAGACACTTGACCTATTAATTTTAATATGCAATACAGTTAGAACCATTAACTCCACTGATACTTCTTTCAAGTGTTCAGATCATTTCCTTTTATAGTATTTGTAATTATTTATATATTCTGAGGGTGCCTGTAAAATACCAGCAGCGTTCAACTTGGACTTAATCTGATTACTAGTGAAAAATAACAGCCTGCAAGATCTCCATCTTGGATTCCTTTCATCAGCTCATTCTGCAAAACCACCTTCGCCTAATTACAGGAACATTCTGTGAGCTCTGGGTTTGTGAACCACTGTGCTGTTCAGACAGCTGGTAGAACACAGAGGTTAATCTCAAATCTGATCAGCAGCCAAGGTGGGCTGGTAAACTCCAGTGAAGCATAAAGAGCTAAATTATTAAGGCAGGGCAGGCTTTTACACAGCATCGCCCACTGAGTGCAAGCAAAATAGACTAATCCCTGAGCTACCAGAATCAGCTGGCTATTTCCAAAAGCCAACAGCAGCAAGGAAGCTATTGCATGACTTCTTTTCAAACAACAGAAGGGAAGACTGGAGAAAGGAGGGGCTGGGTGGGAGTGGAGCAGTTTGACATCTAATCTATCATTTTTATTAGACTGAGTCTGCAGACGTTTGAATTGTGTTTTCCTCACTTTTTAAATGAAATGGAGAACAGTAACACTAATGACATAGTTCTTCATGAGTGATAGAGTAACTTAAACTTCATAGAGCCTCCTATTTCAGATAGTGTTAATTTATATGTGAAGGAACCTGCAAGCATGGGATTTGTGTTTAAAAAAAAAAAAACAAAACCAACAAAACCTTCAGAGTGCTGTAACACATCTGCCTGAGGGCACATGTAAAAGACTTAGCATGAAAGTGGAAAAAAATAATGTTCTCCAAGTATGCACATGCTTCCCCACATACATGCACACAAAATGACAGAAAAGTTGAAGGGAAGGCAGAGGCTGGGTGCTCCTTGGAAGCTGTTTTCTTAACCTCTGTGACAGCCCAGCCTCCCCACTGTGCTCCCCCCACCAGCTCTCCTCATGTGCTGCACAATGTCATCCAGAGCACCAACAACAGCTTGAGTAAAAACAGCTTTCACTGAGAACGGGAAAGATAGGAAAGAGATTAGTGCTTTTTATACATAAACCTTGTGGTTGGTGACCAAAGCTGAAGACAAACTACAGGAGTGAGGTGAGGGGAGTGAACGCAAGGAGAGGCAAAGTCTAGGTGACTCGGAAGATAGTTTAAATCCATCAACAGGCGGCTAAGATCTGAACTAGTCATCTTCAACCAGGGGAGAAATCACAGTCCCCGTGTCAACAGCCACAAATCTTACTGCCTTTGAAGTGGCCAGTATTTTACCCAAAAGTTACTACCTAAGATTGTTATCTGGCTACTTGCTGACCTATGTGAGACAAATTGGCAGTCTTCAGCTAGATCCTGGTAGACTAATTCCACAACACTACATTTGGCATTCATTAGCTGTCCTGGCTGTGGGGCTAAGTAGGAACAGTCAGAAAGGCTGAACCTCCATTTCACCCCTCAGAGGTGGTCTTTCCAGCACAGCTTTGAGACCCATGGATAAATCAGTATGGGGCAGTAAGTCCTGTAGTAGGTACATGGGTAATTAGATGACTTTGCTTTGAAGAGCCCTGAATATTTCCTTCAGCAGCACTGCATATGATTACATACTCCTTGCAGATTGTTAACAGTGAAGTGAAACTAGGTAAAAGCAATCTTTCCTTTCCCTTCAAGCTTCCGAAGTGTGGGTAATAGAGAAAAGCAGAGAAAGAGTTGAGGTACCTACCTGAGAGAAAGGTGCCTAGCCCAAAGAAAGAAAACCTGAAGAATGCAGGTAATAGTATATTAAATATTTGTTTACTGAGCAAATGTAATTTGGTCCTTCATTTTTATTGAGAGTTTTCTTGGTATTCTCACAGACAAATTGACATTGCAAAAGATCCTCATTCTTAGGATCAATCTGCATTCATAGGCTTTATTTAGATTGACTGCTCCTATGTGGCAGCGAAGTGATAAATGTTCTCCTGAAGCGCTCTTACTGTAGGTACAATGCAACCCAAGGAAAATCAAGTCAATCAGCACTAAACTTGCATTCTGAATAACTTACTACAAAGCACTTTCAATGTTTTAAACACCATTTGTCACTGTCACACTGGAAGAAAAATTACAGTTCACTTCAGCTAAGTGGTAGCTCACTTCAACAACATGAAAACCCTCTGAACTTCTGCTTTTATTCTGACCTTGTAAGCAGCTTTCTGTGAGTTAAGAATTGGAAAGGAGGGGAAGAGAAGGAGTTCCAATGGGCCTTCAACCCTGCAGACAAATGGAATGGCTTAAGGTTAGTAAGGGGATAAGCAGGTGTGAAGACCCCTAACATAATGCTCTTTGCAGGTCCCTGGTTCAGTTGGTTACCTGTTTTAAAGATGTATCTCACATCTCTGCAAGACAAGCAGTCTGTGGGCCATATAAAATAGTGTTTGCCAAAGACTGTTAGCTGCCAAGTAAAGCTTTGACTGACAAACTGTGAAGGGGCAAAAAGAGGAAGAAAAGTAACCATGGCAAATCTTGTTTGATTTTTGGAAAAGTGAAGTTTGGTAATGACTGACTTGTGAAACTGAGCACGGGCCCACCTTGAGGGATGGTCTGAGGAACATCTATGAAGGTGAGGAAGGTTACTCCTCAGGGTGCCTCTCTGCTCATGTTCTTTTCTGACTGGAAATTTGGGGAAAATTTCCACTGAAACACAGTAGTCCACTACCTCACAGAATCACAGACTCACAGAGTGGCTGTTTTTGGGAGGGACCTCTGGAGATCATCTAGTCCAACCCCCCTGCTCAAAGCAGGGTCAACTAGATCAGGTTGCCCAGAGCCATGTCAAGATGTCTTTTGAATTTCTCCAAGGATGGAGACTCCACAGTCATGCTGGGCAACCTGTTCCAGTGTTTGACCACCCTCAGAGTAAAAAAGTGTTTTCTCCTGTTTAAGCAAAGTTTCTTGTATTTCGATTTGTGCTCTCTCATCCTCTCACCGGGCACTGCTGAGAACTGGCTACACCTCCCGTTATTCCCCCCATCAGGTATTTGCAGAGATTGATAAGATACTCCCTGAGCCTGCTCTTCTCCACACTGAACAATCCCAGCTCTCCCAGCCTCTCCCCATTAATTCTTTTTATTTCATGTTCAAGCATGTGCTCAAGGTTGTGCTGGGTCTGCTTTAAGAGAGAGGCTTTAGCCCCTTATGCAGCAATATGAATTCTCAAGTACACTACAATGTCCATATTATGTCAAACAGTAAAACTGGAAAGAGCCCCAAAATCCTTTTGATTCCTCTGCTTTCAGCTCTAACTTGCCAAAGCTGTTCTCTGTCACCTTCTTTTTTTCATATTAGACGTCTTTTATAGCAGAAAGTTCATTGCTTTGCTTTCCTGTGAGATTACAGGCAGTGCACGTGTGCTAGGTACAGCACTGCCAGCTCAGAGCAGGGTGCTCTGCAGGACGTGCCGAGGGATGCCCAGAGAGGTGGCTCCCCACCATCCGCTGGCTTCTCTGCTCAGGACACGGAGGGAGATGATTTCCCTCTGTGAGCAGACCTTTTCTCTTGCAGAGCACTTCTTGAAACTCATATACACTTTTTGCTCAAGTTCTTCTTTCTAATGTCCATCTGGTTTTGAGTAAAAAAGTCCTCAGGGCAAAGGAAAAGGGAATATGGCTCCACTTCTTTAACCACATTATTCTGATAAGGATATATGAAATTCCCGTTAATATAGGAGCCACATACTTCTTTATACTTTATTCATTCAGTGCACATTAAATAATCAAGAAAGGGTTATTTTCTACTGTTGAAGTTAATTTTCCCCTTTAAAAAAGGGTGTTGCAGATACTTACAAATAGGATAGTGATTTCATTAAAAACTCAGTTTATGTTTGTGCTCTTTTGAAAGTTAAGGATAAACTTGTTCTCCCATGCAGATTTAAGATTATTTTTCTAATTTATTTTTCTAAATATTGAACATTTTTTATTCACTGAATACTTAATACACTCTTTTTTTAATATTCTAGAATCTTGAAAATTATTTTTGTAGGCTTGAAGAGAATTTTATTCTCAGAATAAGAAAACATATAATTGTTTCAAAACAGTTTCAGAAAAAATGCCTGTTAAAAATGCGATAAAATGTCCTCATCATTGAAGTAACACAAAGACTATTTCCATCACGCTGATTTTTTTTAACTTTTCTCTTTAGAATTTGTTTTTAGGCAAAACACTTCTTGCACATATTTTTTATGAGCAACTCAAGGCAAAACTGAATGTACTAGTAAATGAAATAAATGCAATGCTTTATTATTGTTTTCCCTTCATAATAGCTATCTCAGTGTTAAATCCTTCTGGAGACAAAGCATGGTAGGTTTTTGTTGCTATTTTTTTTTTTGAACTGTGATATAGCATGGTGGAGAAATGCTTATGTAAAAAAAAAAACCAAACCACAAATAATTTAATTCCTGGATGCAGCCCAGAGAAGGTAGACATAGATAATAACATAGCCCTATTCAGCCTTAATTGTTTTTTCAGTCTCTCATTCTGCTTTTTTTAACTTAGAAATTCCCTTTCAATAGTGAAAGGAAGTAATTAAGAGCATAAATATAAATTAAGTATGGTGTTTTGATATGCATTTCTTTTTTTGCTCACTGTCTCCAACTTCCATTAACGTGTTGAAATGAATCCTAAAAAAAGGAGCTGTTCTTTACCAGGTTAATACTTTTGTATATATTTTGTTCTCAGTTCATGCAGATAAACTCAGATTATTCTTACAGAATTTAGCTTCAATTTATCTCTTTTCCTGAACTGAAAGTCAGAGTGACAAGAACTGAAAAGAATTTAAAGACAACTAGCTAAGGAAATAGAATTGTTACATCTTTTCACACATCGTCATGTGGAGGAATTCAGAACAACAGTGACAGATATTTTCCTAGGCTCACACTGTTAGATAAATGTGAATTGTTGATTCAGGTCCTCTAGCAAGAAAAGTGTAGGATGTAAATATAAGATAGGATAGAAATAAAAGCATTATGTATAGCTATGACTACAGTTCTCACCTCTGGAGATACAAAAAATGGGAAAAAAATTACATCCTTGATTCAAGCAGGATTATTTCCATCCACCATCATCTCATACAGAATTATAAAAGCTTCTGATAAGGCAAATTACTCCTAGGGAGTTCACTTTCTGGAATATACACTGCTGAGTCCTTGCCAGACTAACAGGTCTGAGTCAGCCCTATCCTAATCATTTTATCCATAGCCTGATTGTCCATGTGCCTTATAATCTTGGATGTCATTCAAAATAAATAATGGCAGTAACAAGCCACAGGCTGAACTTTCCTCTGAATTTTTTTTAAGACGACATCTTCTTGCATAAGGCAAGCAACATCTGCTGAACCAAATGAGGAAGAAATCCTTAATGGCTAGGATGGATAAGAGGAAAATAAAGATCAGGGACAAGTCCTATCTTACTGAAACCAGAGGGGTTTCTGTCTCAAGCTCCAGGCAAGATGGGAATGTGCTCCTTACCTCCATGCTCATGTTTGTCACCACTCTGACCTGAGTAAGCTAACACCTCTGTGGCTCTACTTCTCCCACTTGAATGTGAACAAAATACTTCCTATTCAAATACTTCAATCTTCTAATAAAAGATTTAGCCTCTTTGGCTCCAACTCGCATACTGGAGTTCAGAGGCACTCAGCACTTCACTGGTGCTTCCTAAATATACAGGCGTTGTGTTTCGTACACTCATACTCTTCAACCAAAGGTTGGTCTTCTGCATTTGGCCTGTTAATAACTTTAGAATTTGATATTTCCACAAACATATAAAAAATCTCAACATTAACTTCTTCCTGTATGCTAACTCTGATTACTTTTGTCTGCTGAGAATGTTTCAGGTTTTGTCCTACACTCAGACAAATATTTTTGTGGCATACTTTCATTACTTGTAGGTAGCAAAAGACATTTTCCGAGACAAGAGCACATTTTCCAGCCTCCGTGAGAATAGCAGGGCACTCAAGAGGTGTGTCCCATAGTTTGGAATTGCCTTTTTTGTTAACGTTATGTTGAGGGATGTCACATTTAATCAGTTTTAATACTTTTCAAGTTGCGTTTTCATATAGAGAAATATAACAGAAAGTACCATGACATCCAACTGATGTTGAAGTTAGAGTAAATCAGTGATCCAATTGCGCATAATTCAAACTCACTAGATTTATTTCTTTCCACTAGAGAACGTCTGTCAGAGCCAGGAAAAAATTTTATCACCAGGCTAAATTCATATCAACAATTAAATAATCGTTTACAGAAACGGCAATTTTGCTTTGCAAATAGCACAATGACTCCCTGAAGCCCTTTTTTTCTTCCTGAATGCCTCAACCCTTTTCTATTTCATGTCTTTGTACATTTTTAGTTCTTTGCAGCAAACTTTTGTTTGCCTGGGTTTAAAACTATCAGCTATCTTTCACATAAAAAAGCACACACAAACTATTCACATTTGAGGTTGGAGAAATATTTGTTTTTATTTGAATTGATTAGCTGTTAGCAATAAAACAAAATGTAAATAACTGAAAGAGGATGATCTGGACAGCAAAATTCCTTTTTGTCTCCGGTATCAGATCTGGATGAGACAGGAGAAAAAAAAAAAAACCAACAGACTAAATCTCTAATGCTGTTTTGCCTGAGTATGCTGGATATTTTTGTGGATTTAATGATTTGTTAGGATAGGCTTGGGATCTCCGAAGGGAAAAAATATGGGATACAGGAATGGGAGTAGGAGTGAGTTGATTTCTGAAAGCACGGGATTGTGTGAACAATTGCAACTGAGGAGGTTTCAGCACTAAGTTTCCCAGAGATGCAAGTACTCTGTCTCTGCCTAAAGCCACACTGAAGTTAAGGGGAAAGCTATGTCAGTGCAGTGAGGCAGCCTCTGAAGGGAGGGGAATCTAAAAATGGAAGACCATTTGTACTTGATTATCTATTGTAAACTCATAAACCAGGCCATCCTTAATAAAAACATTGAGTTCACACAGACCTTTCTACATCCTCAGGAATGCAGAACTGGAAGAGAACGCTGAATCACTGAGTCTCGTTTCCTGTTACTTTGGGCACCATATTGCAAGATATCTTTCATAAACTTGAAGAAGATCCCGAAATCTTTTATGAAGGAACTTGCTATCACAGCCTCCGTTTCACAGATGAAGAAACTTGATCCTTGGAGGGGTGAAATGATAAAGCCATGACTATCCAATAGGCCAGTAGAAATACTTGGACCAAACCCCCTTTTCCCGAGCATCCTCTCCGTGCTATAGCCCCTGTGCTGATCAAGGGCTTCTAAAGGTGCTTTCCAGATTTCAAAGATCAGTGTCCCACAACACTGTTGTTATTCATGCTTGCCATGCTTTGCCTTACTGATTTATGTTAAAAAGGACTCAGCACTCTGCGGTATTGGAGAAATTCTTCAGCACACATTTTTTTCTGGCATTTCTCGGAATGCAGAATTGCTCCCAAAGTGACAGGCTTCTGGAAGCTATTGGAAAACAACACGAAGCCTTCAGTTTCTGAATAAAACTTTCCACCTGTCCTTATGGATGCTGAAAATTAAAGTGTGCAATTTTGTCAATTACAATAGAAAATACCAGGGCCATTACTTGAGATGGCTATATATTAAATACAGACCACCCCCAAATGCCTTTAAACAAGAGCAAGAAAGGGATCGCTGTTCATGGGTCTGGGACCTGCCAATCAGACCAAGACTGAATGCCTGTCAGTCTCCCTCATATTTGACTTGGAAGCAACTCATATCAATATGTAGTCAGGAAATGGCTCTTTAATCACTGCAAAGTCTCTCCTGATTTTAAAGATTAAATCAGCCACAGGCTGCTTGGGTCTTTTTCTTTTTTTTAACTCCTCCAAGATAACTGATGATAGCATTTGAGAATGATTAACCATGCCGCATGGCATAAGCATACAGCTTGCTCCGATTTCATGCATTACAGGCCATTCTGTAAAACACTGATCTCAGATAACAGGACATCCAAAGAGATCTGACAGACTTGTCTATGAATGATATATGGGGGCAAGACAACTTGAAATACGGAAAGAAAATAAATTACCCAATATATTAACCACCATCTTGTTAGAAATGCTGTAGGAAGATGGGCCAGGAAAAGAGCAGGGTCTCCAAGGAGATCCCAGTGAGAATGGATTTGAAAGACACCTTCTGCAAAGTACAGTTAGAAGTGCTACTGCTCCAGGAGAAGTATCCAGAAGGATGGGTGTATGTTCACAAAAGTATCTTTAAAGCTAGCAAAATGGCAACTGGTGCTCTAGGACAGCAAGTGACAGTCAAAGACACCACAAGAGCGTGCTTTGGAAAAGCAATGGAGGTAAGGGAGAGGGCAGAGAGGGAAATCCATGCCCAGGACACGGGTCCCTGGACGGCATCAAAACTGGGAGGGTGGGAGGTGAGAGGAGCAGGCGGGGAGGGAGCTGTCTGCCAGGGCTGGGACGAGAAACCGGTTTCAGGAGGGAGGGACTTGGGCCATATCAGCCACTCCTAAGAGAGAAGATACAACGTGTGTCCTGGGGAGAGAGAGGTGCGAGATGCATGGGAAGGGACATCACACGTGGATGTACTTCGTGTAAAGATCTGTGCACTTTCATAGCAGAAACACAGATGAGTACCAAGTGAAGTAATGGGAAAGCACAGCCTACACATTATGAGCACCCTGAATCACTGAATTCACTCCGAGATGGTCCAAGGCTCCCCTGGAGGCTGGTGGCTTGTCACTCAGTGTGGAAAAGGGGCACAAGGATGGCAGAGCTCCTTCTGCTCTATCACCAAGCAAGTTGTTGCTGGGACCATCAAGTCAGCCCCTGCTCTTCAAGCGATCTGTCTTGCTTCAAACAGAGAAATACTCCCCAGCCTGACACATAGCCAAATAAATCCTCTTGCAAGTTATTTTTCTCAGATCCTGCATTTCTTTAGTAACGTATGTGCCATGTTTTACCCACCCTTTTCTCATATTAGGTTTACAGTGGAAACAAGGCACTGCTGTGGCTGTCCCTCACCCCACTCCTACCAGTAAACTTTTATTCTTTCCATGGCATTTAAAGGATAAAGAAAATGAACTATCAGGTAAAATTTTACAGCAAAAGCTTTTCCTTTTGCTATAAATTTTTTTTCCCACAGAAACTGCCTGTTTGCAAGCTGTTGATATTCAAACACATGCTAAGGCATGCTCACCCACCTCATTTAAACTCAGAAAATGTGCAGCCAAACGGACTATCTTGTTGCACATTTCTGCCATTCAAGCACCAGTACAAAATGAAATGGAGAAAAGGCAGGATTCATTTGGTTGCTCAAAGCTTCTCGAAAAGCCACTGAAATCAGCAGCATGACTCCTTTTTAACATGTGTGGCGTGAGTCAGGCTGTGCAACCTCAGTTGGACATACCAGCGGGACCACGTAAGGGTGGGGGTGGTATGCGCAGAAAAGCTGCTACTGCACATATACAGCCATTTTAGAAAGATGCATAAGAAGTGACTTGAGATCTTTGAAATACCCCAAGAAAAAAATAAGCTCAACTCTGAAGTTTGTCTTCCCGAGCGTTTCCAACTACAATTAGTTCTTAAGGAATTAACTATTAATTTGAAAGTGTCTCACTTTCAGCCGCCTTTCATAGATATTTGCTTCTTTGCTTTAGGAACTGCAAAACTTGAGCTTTTTCTCAAAGAACAATGGGATGAAGAGATCACGGTCTCGTTCGGCATTTTCATGCCGCTCTTTGCAACACAGACTTAAAATTTCTTCTTGACAAATCAGTCTCACACAGTAACAAAACTCTAAAGACAAATTTCCAAATAGTCCCACAGTAAACTAACTAGTACAGTAGGCAGTACTTACTGCTTTTTTCAAGATGCTCACTGAGAATTCAGGATGCTCAATTAACTCACCTCTTTGATAACTCCTGCTTTACTCCAAGCCTTTTCCTTAAAAACATGGAAAAAGAATATACGAATGCCTCAAAACCAGTATTTCAAGAGTACTGACTTTATATCATTTGGATAACTGACAATATACTTCGGATAGGTCATTTTTTCCATGAAATACCTCCAGCTGCGATATTGCCTCATGCCAGATTGGACTAGGCAAACATATGTCAGCCAATCTCCATAGCCGATGATGAATTGAAAAGATTTGATATGGGGAATTAAAAGATAAAGATGAGTGAATAATCAGTAATGAATAGACAATAAGGAATAGCCTACTGAACCAAATTTGTTTCCTATGTGTACACATGGTTCTGCTTACGAATTACTATTGTTATTTCTTTTCTAACTCTTTTATCAGCTAATTTATATGATCAGCTCTTGGGCCCTAGATTTTTCTTAAACACTTGTGAGCATTCATGACTTGGAATTTGCATTGGAAAATAGATTACATAATATTGTCTCGGCTCTCTTGCTAAATGAATGTGGTTAGCCTTTGAATTAACTTTGTGAATGGTTCACTTTAAAGATAACATATCATTGTTGAGGGTTTGGGTTCGTTTTTTTTTTTTTTAATGAACTAGTCTCAGGATAGTAGGTGTCTGCTAGCTATTTCAGGAGTACAATGCTGGTAACAGCACAAACATACCAGTAAATAACTCTTAAATACATATATGTATATATAAACTTCTTTACTTAGCTGTTAGTATAGAGTTTGGACAAAATGTTTGGAATTTTGGCTTTAAATCTCCTGAACCATGCACTTTTCTCACTTCATCCTGCTAAATTTTGGGTTTGATTAGATGTGACAACTGCTGCTAAAAATACTGGAGTTTGTGGAGTGACAGTATAAATCCAGTCTGCAAAAGAGAGGGCCAAATTCAGCTCCACTCAGAAGATATAAATCCTGAAATACTTCACTGGAGTCAGTAGAGCTGGTCCAGATTTGCACCCTATGAGAACAGAAACTGGCTCACAAAGTTGAAGAGTGCAATTCAGCTGGCAGTCCTGTACCAATTTTTCACTTGTGTTGCACTCCTGCCAACATGTTTTGCAACTTTGCTTCTCTTCTGGTATTGACAAGCTCTGGATTTTATGGGAAGATGAGATCCCTCTCCATTTCACCCATATTCACTTCCCCAACCCTTCCATTCAAGAGGAGTTGCTGGGCCAGAGATTTGAGAGGTTGGTCTGCACCTGAGTTCAGCATTCAGTAGTTGTGTCGATGAAACCACGCAGCACAGACAAACAAAAAGCCCAATAGTTTGCAAAATGCATGAGAGCAGCTTCCTTCTGCTAAGCAGTACCAGCACAAATCATGGTTTGCTTTTCCCTAGTGTGTCCACTCCTGGGCTTTGTACCAGGCATCTAGATAAGGCTTGTATCTGAAAATGCCTCCTTCTTCCCACTTCCCCTTCCCCATCTTCTCTGCAGTAGCAGAAAATGGAGGTGACCAGAAGAAACACTCTGGAGCACGTTGTTGCTGCTCCACAAGGATGCAAGGTATTATCTTTCCAATGTACCCCGCTGTCCAGAAAAAAAATGCTGGAGCAAGACATGCAGGTGACATCTGTGCCATGCACACAGTGCCGTCTCCAAGCAGCTGTAATCACAGCATACCCAGTCTGCCATCTTTCCCTCCCCTTCGCTCACACAGTGCTAAATGTCCACACATGGTTGGTTCAGCAGTGGGATTTTAAATACAGTCACAGAGTTCAAGGACCAAAGACCAAATTTCTTGATATTACCACTCTGCCAGCTCAGGTAGACCACTCTGTAGGGCAGGCTAAGCAATACCCAGATCTTCTTTATATCAAGCGTGTCCTGCACTGGAGAAATACACCTCAGAATTTTAAAAGAAATATTTTACAGGTAAAAGATGGAAAAAAAGGCAGCTAAAAATGGCCTTCATCTCATTAAGATTTCCAGCTCACACCCTTGTTGCTGCCAGCCCAATCTGAAGGAAAGCCTTTGGGGTTGTTCTGACAGCAAATTAGCAGCTCATAATGTCTGGAATAGATTCAAATGTCCCATCGGGATAATGCCATGCTTTCTTTAGTAAAACATCCCATAGAGAAACAGAACTAGCTGGGGTTTACCTTTCCCAACATAATGGATCACGGTTATGTTTTTGTGTAAGTTACCAAAGGAAAATGTTATTAATTGTCTGCCACAGCTGTGCTGGTACGTACGTAAACAGAATTATCCTTTGTTACCTTCCATTCAAATTTACTAATACTCTCTACAGAAGCTTAAACAACATCTCTCAGGACTTGTCAAAATTCAAGGGAAGGAGTAAACAGGAGCTTTAAGTTTCTGGGTACTCTGGAATTGCATACAGTACACAATGCCTAGCTTCCATAACGGTTTCACAAGCCTCCAGAAGTTCAAAGTGATAAATGTAAGTAGCCAGACTATTCCACAGTTGTCGGCACAATGTGGTATCAAAGTCCTATATTAAAATGAACAGCCATCAAAATAGAGGAATGAATTTTCAGTTGTAGCCCACAGGAATTTCTCCATCCAGATCCCATTAATCATCAGAGCTCTGCATGGAGTTCCTTGTACAAAACCTTTAACATTCAGCTTAGTATGGTAAGTTATGACAAGCATGGGACCAGGGCCAAATTCTGCCCTCAGTTATATCTCAGCAATACCATTAGCTTCTGTCAAGTTGCACAGCCGCAGTCAAAGTCAGATCTGGTCATTTGTCTAGTATGTAACTCTCACAGCACATCAGTTTCAATGGGTCCATTTATATGCTTCAAAACCAAACACATAACTAGTGCTTGGATAAATTGGGAACCAAAATGAAGTTTGAGATGTGTCTTCTTACACTAGGAAGAGTTTAACATTTAGGTTTCTGCCAGAATACACAAGTCTGACACTATCGGATGAAGAATGTCATGGGATATTTAATTACCAAAATTAGCCAGAGGGATTCAGGTTTTGGGTCTCGACAGAAAAACATGTGAAATATATACTGCGTGTTTACATTTTGTGAAAGCTTCTCTTTATTTTTCATAAGTTTTGATTTTTTAGTGCTTCGGAATAAATATATGCTAGCTGAAAATGTTTTTTTTCCATTCCAAATGACAGAAGGAACCATTTAAAGTGTTGTGGTGAGCTTAAAAGATGAAATCAAGTTCGTTTTTCTTCCATAGCTGGCTAGAACTAATATTTGCTACCCAGTTTAGGTAGCAGTTTAATTTCAGAAAAAGTTGTGCACAAAACATTTGGCTTTATGAAATATTCACAACTATTTTTCTTGGCTTCTGTTCACTGGCAGGCAAAAGGGGTGGTTTAAATATAAAGTGTGGTTTTTACAGTACTTCTTTACCGTACGTGGACAATGGTGGAGACACACCTCTTTACAGTGCAATCAAGACTTGAAAGCTACAATTTACAATAAGTAATTGTGCACAAAAGGAAAACATTGCATCTGTTGCCCTTACCACAGAGATCCATGCATGGTATTTTCTTGCTGAGTACTCAAGTTAAAACTCAACCAATGAATCATCTACTGTTGCTTCTGTAACTTGTGCAGTTTGAAATGTGCTACTTTTTGGCAGTAAATTTCTGATGGCTAAAAAAGAATGCAAACCAGACATAGTGAGGCCAGATCAGCGAACTTAATAGGAGGTAAGAGAGCTAGTGCTTCTGGGAGGCATAGCATTTGTGAACTGTGTCAAAATGGAAATCAGAAATACAAAACCAGTGTTACCTGGCAGTTTTCCATATAAACTTTTGGTATTTATAAATAAAAGGATCTCAAAAGAACCATGCCAACTTGGATAAAGGCATACATAAATATATATGTGTATATACATATGCATATATATGCATTCATACAGTGTTAAACTCCATAAATCTGAAACAGGATTCTATTGGCTTCGTTCAAGCACTCACTTGGCACCTAAATTTTAGGCACCTAGTGACACTGAATTAAGTGCTTAAATTCCCTTTACAGTCAGAAGGAGAAACACAGGTGTCTTTGATGGGCTGCAGAGAGAAAGGGTCTGACCACTTAGACAGACTCTCTTCTGGAAACCTTCAAAGTCACCTGTCCTCTTCTGTTGACTACAACAGCAAGTGGCACAGTTACTTTGGGAGAGCTAGTTCATCAGATTCATAAAATATAGGAACAAGTTAGATGTCTAAGTTAGGCTAACTGGATCTAACCTTGATTTCTGATCAAGATAAGGAAACTAATCAAGCTGCAGACTCCCACTGAGCTGCCTGTGTAGTACAAGAAAAAGAAAGCAATCCATGAAATCAAGTCCAACAAAAACACCACTTAATCAGGGGACAATTTACCAAGACTATCACAAGGTATGACAGAGGCCAGAAACTCAGGGATTCCAGGTGGATTAGAGCTGTATCTGCACAATAAGAATATCCACATCTATAAACCACAGAAATCACTTCTATCCAGCTACGAGAATGTACATTATCAACCATCAGTAGTACCAACTTTCATTAAGTTTGTCCAGCAATTTCCCCACCATAAGTGTTTTCAGCCGCTCAGAAAATTACTAAACTTTAACCACTTAAGCTGCTTCAGACTGAATTTTGAGCTGCCTTTAACAAAATATTCTTTCAAAACTTCTTAGCCAAAAACCATCAAGGATTTCCAAGAGTTCAGCCAGAAGAGAATACATATTTTTATCCATATTTTAAAAAATCTGGCAGATTTTATTCTTTCAGTAGTTGACCTCCCCTCCTTGTGAAAAGACATAATACTGGACAGGGACCCTTTGTGTCAAGAATATGCTTTCAGCTCCCCCTAAGAAAATCTACCCTCGCAACAGCACTGATTGTCCTCTGTGGATATTTGTCTCGCTGTGTGACTACAAAGAGCTTCCTGAACCAGCTAAGACTAAGCGATACTAATGTTTAGCTAGTTCAAGTTAGAAAAGGTGGACTACCTATTTGATATGCCACCTATTTTCTATTTAAATTAGCCTAGAGAAACTAATTACATGGCTGATGGAAAAAGGCAATCTGTAGTAAACCATAGTTAAAAATTCACAGCACACCAGTTTGGCAGCAGTGGTTAGGCTCATAACTTTGAAACTCTCAGTCACCCTCCAGGTGCACCCACCTACCCCCAGAGACTTTCCAGGGCATCTGGGCTCTTAATTCTACCAACTCAGTAAAGGTGTCTATGCTCAGATAGTAGGGGTACTCCTTTAATACAATATCAATGTGAATTTTCTGGTTTAGCACAAGAAGAGGTATAGGCTAAACTGTAAAGGTCACTTTTACACCCGAAGGAGTCTCCACATGCTCAAAGATATTCAGGGTGTGGTTACACCAGCTTAACTTTGTCTATATAATCAGTAAAACTTTCCCATGTCAACAGGGCTTTATCTTCAGGAAATCTAGCTGCATAAGGGAATGTGAGTTCAAGGGGGTCTAAATTACTGTATGACCATCTTAGATTACAACGAACCGTGAATTTGGCTGAAGTGCATTGAGTACAGGAAGCATTATAGTCCTGCTTAGCTATGGTGCTGGTTTTGTCCGTGCTCAAGCCTAGCCTACCGAGGGATAGCACAGACAGCTCAAGTATGCAGCACTTTGGCAGAAGGAAGCCAGACAAAAATTGCCTTCAGTGGTGAAGGATAACAGGGCTCCAGCAACGCCTCCCTGGAGTGCCGCAAACTGAATCACCAGCTTGGCTCTCAGTTCGCCAGCTTTTACTACTGCGGCTTTGCTCTTCCCTCACCAGAGCAGGGCAGGCAGGTGTGTCACGTGTGTCCAGCTGACAGCCTTCGCCCTCACAACTTGATTTCCTCTTTTACACAGGCTCTGCTTAAGCGCCTAATCCTGTGTTTAGAACATCATGCTTTGTTGCTATGGAAGTTATTGGGATGTCAGAGGTTCAGCATAATGACTTCACTGTAGGGCTAGAGCTGGGGGTAAGGGAGGAGATTAACCATGAGAGAAACCAGCACTGTAGCTGTAACCACCTGATTGCTTAGCATATATGGAGATGGTCCCTGAGCCCAAAATACAGCCCTAAGGAAAGATCAGAAAATGTTCTGAGGAGTGTTTTGTGTTTCAGCTCCTCTTCGCGTGAGTTTTTCTGAAAGACACAGAGCTTGCACTCAGACTTTTTAAGGTTTCTCAGAGCATTGCAGTTCCTTACCTCCTCCCATCCAGCCCCTCACACACTTCCCAAATGAACTACATTGGTATGTATGGTAAAGCAAGTTAAATTTCTGAGCACTTTCCTATAGCCAAGACATCAGTTTTCCTTCTTCCTTGCTAGAATCTGGTGTTTAAGTCCTTACTGATTGTCCTGGTTTGTAGAAGTGACATCTGTAAGCCCCTATCTTGTTTGGTAATTTTCACTCTAAATCTCAGCTCAAATCATCTCATGATAAATCCCTTTCCCTCATCATTCTCACCCCATCTGCTCTCCCTAGGGAGACCTTTATTTTCTATCTTCCAAGCTCATCTCTTCGAACGGCAAGGAAGCTGTCAGCTGCTGTGAAGATTTGTAGGGCACTAAATCTTATACATTAAACCTTTAAATACATTTATCCAGGTAAAACATTTTGAAGCAAATATATAAACTCTGAAGGTTCTCTAGCATATGGCATAATGATTAGCAACTAGATACCAATGATTTTCATCCTCTTTATTATCATTATTTTAACAGTATAAAATCTCTTTTCCATTTATCAGTTTGCTTGAAAAAATGTTCTATTCAGTTTATCCTTCATCAGCTTCATCATTCTCATTACTGAAGTAATGGCTGAATCCAAAAGTCATCAATTTTGTTAGATTAAACACCACGCAGCATGGATTCTGTCTACAAGAATGTTTCTGATGAAGTTTCCTTTCTAAGTAAATATAGCATCAGAATTATCAAAGCTGTTCTTTCGATGCTTTGGGCCTCATTAGTCACCAAAGAAGTACAAAGTGTAAAAAATAGCTAGTTTGCATTCTCCTGAATGCCCTGAGTTTCATTTCAAGGGATGAATCACAACATGGCTTGATTCTCTGTTCATCCAACTTCATTTGTCCATTGCCTGAGTACAATATGAGTCATTCACCAAATCTGCACGCCAGGATTCCTGCCTACTGGAAGCTTTTAATATCTGCCAGTACATCAAAACACAAATGGCATTTTTTTTCCAAAATGATTACTCTTTTATTTTATTTTTCATTAGTTAGGAAAGAAAAGGCTCTGAGATTTTCTGATACATACTATAAGTGTCAAGCCTGTATTACTGACTGCTTTGTGAGCTGCTACTTGTATCACGCAGTTGGGCACTGGCAGGGTTAACAGGAAAATACAGAGAAGAAATTGCAGGAATCTGTGGTAGAAAGGGACTATGAAGTCATCTGGTCCATCTTTTGCCAATATAGGTCTGTTCCCTACAGTATATCAAAGTACAAGCACTTCAAACAGCCTTTCTTAAAATGAAGAGGAAGCATCTAAAGTTAACAGCCGCAGGTGTGACCCCAGAAGGAGGAATAGGTGGCTTATGGTGATCCAGGGTAGCCCTGTGCAGCCGCCGCACTGAAGGATGGCCGGAGAGCCTCTCTGAGACGAGCTAATTACAACTGGATTACTGCGTCCTGAAACATATAGGCTTTCTCAGTCTATTTGTTCTCAGTCTCCTCTCCCTTTGGGAGGAGCACTGGGATGTTAGCTTATTCCAGTTTCTGAAATATACTCTTTTATTTCCAGCCGGCCTTTCTTGAAGCTGTTGGATTGTGCTGTTAATTGAAAGTTGTTCCTCCTGGAGGGACAAATTCAGCATCCCTGCCCTACAGGGACATAGGAATGAACCCGCTGGCTTTGGCTCCCTAGTGCTTCAGTCAGACTTCTCTGCAGACACCTTCTCTACAGGCCTTGAGGTAGTAAGATTTACCAAATTTAACTGCACAACACGTCTCATGTGCAGTGAAATAAATGTGGTAAACCACCAATGATTCATTGTTTACTTATTGCAGAAAACAAACAGGTTTTCTTCTGAGTCACACACATGCTAAGAATTTTTTCCTTCTCAAGCAAAACAAAAACCAGTGTTATTTCAAGGCCAGGTGAAAAAAGTTCAGATAAAATAAGATCTCCTTGAATCTTTGTTCAAATCTGGAACCTGAACATAAACTTATTTGATGTTCTGAGAGGTTTGGAAATTTCATTTTCCACCCGATGCTGCTGCAGGACACGTTATTGTGCAACTGGGGGCCACAGAGGATGATGGAGTATGGGTATGCTGGGATCCATTTGAAGGTCATGAGACCCTTTTCCTCTTCCTGTTCCCACTTTTGGAGAATCTGAGTGTGCTGTTAATAATAATCCAAACATGTTACATCCAAAACTGACCTGAGATCTGAGTTCTAGTGAACTGTGCCCATTTGGTCATCATATGCCACCAAAAGAGATTGTTCACTTTTTCAAAACGAGCAAAGTATTATTGAGCTCAGTTCTGGAGAGAGACAAGAGCACGGGAAGGGAAAAAACATAAATAACTAAATAAAGGGACAAGTGAAATGACTGGAAAAAACATTTAGTTTTATCCAGGATTGGAGCAACTTTGGAACATAAAACTGTTTCTTTTTGCAGTAAAGAAGCACTATTTTAGACCTATATGCTTTTGGGCTTCAGACTGTGAACTGTATATGGATTCTTTTGCCATTTGTTTAAGAAACTTACATCTGTACTGACTGCCACAGACTTCAATCTTAAGCAGAGAGAGGTGTGTGATGCATATCACCCCAGGAAATTCCACGTGGATTTTGCTGAGGGATGCTGAAGAATAGCAGCTAAAGTTGTCAGCAGGTTCATATGACAAATCCTTGAAAAATTACGGACTCCCAAACTCCAGCTGAAATTCAGGATCTGTTTCAGTGACACATTCAATATAAATATTGCTGTGAACATCCAAGTTTATGATATAAACAACATAGTGTAGGCTCTAACTCTGTAAAAATAGGAATGTTTCTTACAGATGTAAGTTAATTAACAAATTGCATGGTTTTGTGCGGGTGCATTCAGCACTGGGCAAGCTGTTTCCCTCCATAGGTACCACAGAAAACTTTTGGGATCTGTGTTATTGCATTTGGCTACTATCATCTTTCCATATATTATGCTTCCTACATCATCAGTTAACTGACACATTTCATCATGACAGCTAGTATATCTCATTAACACTGTTAATACACAGACTGGGGAGTAGCTTTGGCAAATGTTGTGTAGGAAGAAGCAGAAATGCTCAGCTGAAGCATGGAGGAGAGACCTGAGTGGCAGAAAGGGATGTGAGTTGCTGCCAGTGGCAATGAAGTGAAGTTTGAGACAGCAAATTGTGCTTGAGGTGACGGCCAACCCCCTGATTAAGACAGTAGAGGTAAATGAGATGAAAGATCGAATCACAGGACATGGAGCCTCAACATAAAGTCAACTTTGAAAGTTCTAACAACAGTGTTTTTCTACATCTCTGGGGTCAAATGATGTCTCCAAATGAAAGGAGAAAGAAAAAGAGCAAGTGGAAGATAAAAATTTGACGATGTCTTCTGAGGATTTTCAAGAGAAATGAGGAGACTAGAGAACAAGGTGAAGGAAGGTGGGAAAAGGAGGCTTCTGGAGGTGGAAGAGAGGGTGGAAGAGAACCAAGAGGAGAATGATGGAAGACAAGGAGGAGCATATATCAAGGGAGGCTATCAACAACAGCAAAAAGTTGAAGAAAGTTAAAAACCAGTTCAGATGTTCAAGGGTTCCTCAAGGAAAGATCCTTGAAGAATGGAGTGTTTAAAGAGCAGAAGAGGGCAGGTAAGGAGGTCAGACCTCCTGAGTTGGGGTAGTCAGAAGTGTGGTTAGAAAGGAGCCTATGGTGCAGAAGTTAAATGAACAGTTAAGTACAGATGGAAATGGAAAAGTAAGAATGGGCTGTGGGTAGGCTGTAGAGAAGGTCTGAGGAGCACGTGGAATTTGAACAAGACACTTTCAGGAGGTTATGCAATAGTGAAAGAGATGGAGGAATTGGTAGCCAGAAATGCGGAGTCCCAGTGAAGGCAAAGGAGGTAGAATTAGGCAATAGAGTTGCGATTCACCTGAGCAAATGTACGTACTTCTAAGGCACAACTAGTCTCATCCTAATGCAAACAACTAAGGGTAGGTGTGACGAATCACACACTAAAAGTGCCAGTTTCCTTCCATTAAGTACAAAAGAAGCCCAGATGCAAGCACCTGCACTGTCAGTATCAAAACTTATTAATTTGGGAGTGAGGGGAGAAGGAAAGAATATTTGAAGGGAAAGGTGGAAAGAGTTAGAACATGAGATGAAGGAAGGTGCTAAACACTGAGTAGAGAAGAAAGGGGAGAAGTGGGATGTAGAAGAGACCTTAAGACTTCTGTAAGGCTGATGCCAGACAAAAAAAAGTCTGTAACCAGTAACCTGTGTAAGCAGAAGTAGGTAGACCTAACTTGTTCTATTCATGCTGGTGCCAGAATCGTGAGTTGGCAGGTGGGTAGTGAAGAGACCCACAACCTGACCAGACATAAACTATTTTTCCTCCAGGTGCAGCATACTTCCACTTGTGTAGTACTGTGCCCAAGCAATGCAGGGCTAGCAGAGAGATTAAATAGCTCAAATTCAGCCCCAAGTGAACATGATTAGGCTAATTCCAGGCTCCAGCTTACAAGTCCCCATTCAGCTGATGGGCTGGAACACGTGGATTCACTGTTTGGGTCTTTGCTAGTCCTGGAATCTTCGCATCTGGTCGACATGACCTAAACTGCACTGCATCTGGATACTTGAGAAAGAGCAATGCTCCCCCACTCACAAGCAATATTTTTAAACAAACAGGACTTTCTTGGGAGAGCAGGCCAAAGAAGAGAAGCGTAACACTAGCTTGGAAAAGTGGAATAATTAACAGTTGAAAAAACTCTCGTCTTTCAGGATGCTCTGGCAACGGCTCTGAGCCTTTCCTTCTCCTGTAGCTAGGACTGGCTACTGAGGAAGTCATGATTATACCTTCCTTGTTGTACAACTTCCAGCTCAGTGTCCAAGCTTGGAGGCATTCAGGGACATGTAATTTCCATGACTTCTACTACTGAGCCTAGCTGAAATCACCAGACATGAGACACAAGCAAGGACCAAGAAAACAGAGCAGCTCCATTTCCTGCGATCACTGGGCTGCCAAGGGTTTAGCAGCTTTTCAGACAGGGGTGTAGCTCAACACGACCAGTCAAGAATAAGAACAGATGGCAATAGTTTTGCCAGGAACTAAAAGTCCCCCTACACTGGTTGCATAGGGAGGTTCATGCCTCTGCTCCTTGAACAGGACTCCTCTTGGCTCAGCCTCATGTTACCTCCTCTCCCCTCTGACACTTTGGCAGCACCTGGGCAATGCAATAGGAGCCTGTAGCACAGTGACACACTCACTCCTCTCTGCTAAAGGGAGCATCCTCCCAAGCCTTCTTCCCTCCCCTCCCCCTTCTGCTCTGTGTCTTTTCTGAGAGTCCCTCACCCTTCTGCAGGGTCTCTTGGTCAGGCATTGCGAAAAGTTACATTCAGATGTGTTATCAATGAAATCACACTAGACAAAAAATGTTCCAGACTGTTATGTAAAAGAAATGCAAATAAGGCCTTGGCTATTCAGCGATTTTTTTCACTTTTCCAGAAGATGCTGGAAACTTGTTCCTTCCCTTAGGGCCATGTCTGCTTATTTGGGCCTTCTCATGGAGGAACTGCTTTTCACCTTCCCAACAGATGTTAACAGTGCCATCTCCGCTTCTTTATGGTTTCAAGCAGCTTGGGGCTTCAAGCACAGGGCTTAGGGACAGAAGAGAAACAAGGAGCATGGCAATGCTGAAGGAAGAGCAGGCAGGAAGGTGTGAAGGAAGCATTCAAAATGAATGTCATTATCCTTCAGTTATTTTAGCAATTGGTGCAGGCAGCATAAAAAGTCCATTTTATCCCCTTGCTGTACTAGATGCAGAGCACTGATGGCACATGCAATAGCTCACCCATGGGAGACTCCAGCAAGCCCAGCAACTCCATTTAAATGCCACAGGTGGTAGACTGTCTGGATTTTAATGTGAGCCACAGATAAATCGCATTTGCTGAAGCCACAGGTAAATAACATTTGCAGGACTCAGCAGCTATGATACAAAACGGTTTGCAACCATAAGCAGAGAGCACCAACATTTAGAGGCAGGTATGCTGGGTGTAAAGTAGGGCCCAGCTCCTGCAAGTGTCTAGATGCCATTGGAGCAGCTGGGATGGCGACCGGGGAGGGCAGCGGGTGCCGCCCCAGGTGCCGCGTGCTCGGCCCCTGCTGACGTCAGTGGAAGTTCAAGGCACTTAACACCTCCCAGCACCAGGCTGCGAGAACGACTTCCAGAAGGAAACGATCTTGAAAACAGATCATGTGCTGTTAAATGTAGCATAGATGCAAAAAGGGCAGAGCAGAGCATGTTGCAAAATGCATCTTCTTTAGCGCAGTATCCCCAAGCCCTGAGCTTATTCACTCTTGGCTCTCTCTTTCCACTGTCTTATCTGTTATGATGTTGGCACAGAGCTGAGTCCGGTGGGACTGCAGAGCTGGAACAAAACAGTAAATGTTCTCCAGGTTTTCTTTTCTTACAGAATTCCCTAACTCCCAACCTACTTAAGGGGGAGCCATGAGCTCAAGTAAAATTATAGTTTTGTCTTCTTCTCAAGCCAGATATCTCCGGAGGGAATTCTGCGTGCATTGTACTTTTTCTCCAGAACTACTACCACCACCACAGCACCTTGCAAAGGAAACAGATTCTTTCTGTTCCCTGAGGAAGCTTTCAATTAACAAAAGTAGATTAAATGAACAGCCTTTAGTCAATTCAATTCTGTTGTTCTTTATACCAGTTGTTCTATGCACTGGAATTTTATATTTAATCTTTTATAGCCAGTCTAACATTTAGATAATGTTATAAAGTCTGCAGCTGTTGTATGTGATTTGGCAAAGAAAGGAGAGAGTATGTTTGTAAAAAAAAAAAAAAAAGCTTCTAGGACTTTTTTTTTTTTTTTTTTTTTTATTTTTTTTTAAAATTTTTTTTTTTTAAAAATCNCCCTAACTCCCAACCTACTTAAGGGGGAGCCATGAGCTCAAGTAAAATTATAGTTTTGTCTTCTTCTCAAGCCAGATATCTCCGGAGGGAATTCTGCGTGCATTGTACTTTTTCTCCAGAACTACTACCACCACCACAGCACCTTGCAAAGGAAACAGATTCTTTCTGTTCCCTGAGGAAGCTTTCAATTAACAAAAGTAGATTAAATGAACAGCCTTTAGTCAATTCAATTCTGTTGTTCTTTATACCAGTTGTTCTATGCACTGGAATTTTATATTTAATCTTTTATAGCCAGTCTAACATTTAGATAATGTTATAAAGTCTGCAGCTGTTGTATGTGATTTGGCAAAGAAAGGAGAGAGTATGTTTTTAAAAAAAAAAAAAAAAGCTTCTAGGACTTTTTTTTTTTATTTATTTTATAATTTATTTATAAATTATTTTTTTTTAGAAATGCAAATTTTCTAGTTAAAATAAAGTTTAATCAAATAAAAATAGAACTAAATGAAGCAGCCTCAATTTCAAACTTTTGTGGCTCTCTGAATTATTTCAAAGAAGATCTGTAACTTTTTCTAGCAGGAAAATTAAGCAAGTGTTACTTTCTGTACCAGGCATAGCAAAATCCTTCAATAATTCTGTGGCTTTCAACAGGGGTCTGTTATTTCTGTTCTTTTTTAATGCCCCAGACTGCTCCATTCTGGATACCACCAACAAAGTAATCCTCTCTTCTTAAATCAGGAAAGAGGATTTAAATACATAGGCATTTATGTATGATCCACCCAAAGTATGTCATACCTTATATATGAACAATTATCCTATATCCCTGTATCCTACTGGATACATACATGCAGGATATTGCATCTATTGGACCTCAAAGCTACCATTGATGCTAAGAATTGATACAGATTGAACCTCCAGATCTTGATAGTTTTCTATTACATGTCATCATTGCATTCACCACAGGTCAGTATATTTAACTTGTTTGTTAATTCACTTTATATACAAGGAAAATCCCAATGGATGTTGCCTTCTCTTTTACTATGGTGATAATAGCCGTAATAAAAAAACAAACCAAAACAAAACAACAGCTTTAATTTTCTTCTGAGATATTTCTCATTTACAGGCTCACTTTGCTTGGTTTTAGTAGAGGTCAAAGATGCTCAGTATGACACAGGGTTGCTGCCCTCTGGCATAAATGTAGAAATCCCTTTTGAGAGGTAGGACAAGATCTCCGGGTCCAGCACAAAACATGAGATGAGAGGACGTGACTAGAGGCTACACCCCTGGTCCTCTGGTCCTACAAAAAAGATTTTAATCAAGCAAGAAATAAAGCAGCCCTAACATCTGCTCTGCATCAGGAGGAGTAGTTGACTGTGTTTACCCAACTTGCTGTAACAAGAGCACAAGACAACTCAAGCCTCCTTCAGCCCTATGGACACATTCTGTGAAGACAGGAGAGCCGGGAATCAGTAACATCAACCATGGCAGCTAGCAGAGAGGGGTGCACTACTTCAAGAAGCTCCCCAATCTCCATTCCCTTTGCATCCCTTTGTGTGTGCAAAAAGGCACAAAGATGGAGCAAAGAACAGGACGAGAGAGTCATAAATAGTCAGCAAACAAATTGTTTAGCACAGCAGAAAATAAAATCTGAGCTCCAATGTCAGAAATGCTGGCAAAGTTTCTCGTGGATATTCAGCGCTGTCTGACCAATATTCACAGGAGTAGCCTAGAGGAGAGGGGGGAGTATTCCAGCAGAGGCAGGGGGTATTTCATAATTCTTTATTTAATTATGGCATTGTAGCTGGAGTCTGGTCTCATGGGAAGCACAATGGAATATTAAATGGCAGCAAAGATCATTCTGCATCCCTTATCTGCTCATGTCCAGATTTCTTTCACATATGAGTTGTTTGTAACATGCTGAGCTTTTTTTAAAAGTAAAGTTGAGTGCGAGGGGAAACAAGAAAGGGGTCAGCTGGACTCAGCTTGACCTTTTTTTCTTTTTTTCCCATAAACTAACACTTGTGTGTTTGGGAGCAATGAACTAAATATGGACTTTGCTCAAACAAAGACATATTCAAGGTTAAGGGGGAGACTTTTGTTGTATTATGCAATGCTCTGGGATAGACTATTGTTGGTTCTTGCTGTGCAGATGTAGCCATGGCTGATTATCCCTACTCCCAAACCTCTTTACTCACCCGCACTGTTTGGCTTCCAAGAGAATGATTCTCTAGTGACTGATTTATTTCTGCAGAAATGCGTATGTAAAACTAACTTATTTTACAACTGTTCAACATTGCGCATCCTCTATGCTTAGCAACAGGCAAAAAAAGTTTTACAAAGCATACAGTATTCCACAGTAGGGTTTGTTGCGGTTTTGTTTAAATATTGTGTAGGATGTGAAGATTTTATATCTTGTAATAATAATTCAGTGGACATGAGGATAGAATCCAGAATGGAAGTTATGGAAGGAAAATAGCAGTGGGACATCCCCTACTATCACTGAAACAAAACCAGAAAAATAAGTTTTATAATGAAATATCCTTGAGTTTGTGTAGTGCTTATAATTCTACATGCAATTTTAAATTTGCCCTAATTCATGCTGTAGGCACCAAGCAACTAACTCTAGAGTAATGTAAAGAAACTACTAGCACTGAGTACGTGTTATGTATAACGAGATCGAGTGCACCCTCAGCAAGTTTGCAGATGACACCAAGCTGAGTGGTGCAGTTGACACACCTGAGGGACGGGATGTCATCCAAAGGGACCTGGACAGGCTGGAGAGGTGGGCCTGTGCAAACCTCATGGGGTTCAACAAGGCCAAGTGCAAGGTCCTGCACCTGGGTCGGGGCAACCCCCGATATCAATACAGGCTGGGAGATGAGGGGATTGAGAGCAGCCCTGTGGAGAAGGACTTGGGGGTACTGATGGAAGAAAAGCTGGACATGAGCCAGCAGTGTGTGCTCACAGCCCAGAAGGCCAACCGTATCCTGGGCTGCATCAAAAGAAGCGTGACCAGCAGGTCGAGGGAGGTGATTCTGCCCCTCTGCTCGGCTCTGGTGAGACCCCACCTGGAGTAGTGCGTCCAGCTCTGGAGCCCTCAGCACAAGAAGGACATGGACCTGTTGGAGTGGGTCCAGAAGAGGGCCACAAAAATGATCCGAGGGCTGGAGCACCTCTCCTACGAGGACAGGCTGAGAGAGTTGGGGTTGTTCAGCCTGGAGAAGAGAAGGCTGCGGGGAGACCTTCTTGCGGCCTTTCAGTACTTAAAGTGGGCCTATAGGAAAGATGGGGACAGTCTTTTTAGCAAGGCCTGTTGTGACAGGACAAGGGGCAACAGTTTTGAACTGAAAGAGGGTAGATTTAGATTGGACATAAGGAGGGAATTCTTTCCTGAGAGGGTGGCGAGACACTGGAACAGGTTGCCCAGAGAGGTAGTGGAGGCCCCGTCCCTAGGAACATTCAAGGTCAGGTTGGATGGGGCTCTGAGCAACCTGATCTAGTTGAAGATGTCCCTGCTCACTGCAGGGGGGTTGGACTAGACGACCTCTAAAGGTCCCTTCCAACCCAAAGCATTCTATGATTCTATGATTCTATGATAGTGGGATAGAATAGGAGAAAGATGTGGATCAGGAAAAAGGTAAGTAACAGAGGTTATACTTTAGAAAAAGAGTGCCATACATTGTCTTCTTCCTGGATAAAGTGGCAGCTCTGTGTTTCACATATAGTGAACTCAGTAGTTCCCAAATAAATTAAAGGTTGGTCCCAGAAGTGTTTTATGTTTGCAGGATGCTCCTTGAGCAGAATAAGATTAAGTGACCCGTTGAAGCTTTCTAACAGAAAATGACATTGCAAAGATGCATCACAAGAAACAGCATGCTAAATTGCAGGATCTGAATACTGATACAGAAGCGTAGAGGAAAAAAAAAAGATTTAAAAATTAGGGAAATTCCTTTGTACATAAAGAACAAGCAAATATATTTGCTCTGAAATCCAGGAGAAGGCAAGAAACATCTGAATGTCTCCTATATTTCTTGGTGAAAAGGAGGACAACAGAAAAGGGGGATGTCAACACTGCAACATGCTATAAATGTGTAGTAAGAAGGAAGAGGTGAATGATACTTTCTGATGGCAAACTTCAGAAGCATTCAAAGAGCAGGATCTGTTGGAGATCAGTGACTTTATTTGACTGTCAGTTGGGATGAGGATGTATATGTGCAGCATACTTGGAGGACAATCTGTTACTTCAGAAAGCAAAAGGTAGCAGAAAAAGAGAGGTTATTTTAGGTTATGACTGAGAAGGTCAGATCAGAAATCATGGAGTTTTCTTTAATAGGGACAATAGCACAATAGGGATCATGGGTTACATAAAAACTCAAGGAACTGGAAGATCTTTAGGGGAAAAGGAACAGGAAAACAAAGACAAGAGAGGGGGAGTTTCTAAATGAGACAACCTGAAAGGGGGGAGAGTTCAAAAGTACAGTGAAAGGCTGATATGGCTCCATTAGGAGCTCCTTCAGGACGTGAAAGTTGAAAAGGAATCATAAAAACTGAGATCTAGGAAAAGCAACTAAGGATGGGAACAAAAAGCACATGGATAAAACTAGAAAAGCTACAGCAAGAGTATACAGGAAACAACAACAAAATCCAGCTACACGTTAGAAATCAGAGGAAGACAGAGAGTCACTCCTTACCAAGCAGAAAATTTCATAGAGAAGGCAGAAGACAACTGCTAGTTGTTTCATTGTTTGCAATAATTTTTCATTACATCAGCATTAATCACATACTTAATTAATCAGATGCTTACATTTTTTTTTAATTGAGAGATCAGAAAGGGGAAAAATATCTTTAAAAAATGAAAGAAGTTGCATACCATCAAGTTCACCACTAAGAACTTAGCTAGAGCAGCCTGAACCAGTTGTGATTATTTTTGAGGATTCATGGATGACTGTATGAATCTCAGAAAAGCCAGTCTCACCATACTTTAAAAGCAGGATTTAGAAGACCAGGCAGCCTAATTTTCAGTCATTATTTAAAATAATTTAAATACATAGAGAAAAAAAAATTAAAATATTAAAAAGAGAATTCTGTAGGGGTATCAAAAAATAGTCATATCAAGCCCACCAAATTTCCTTTTCAGACACGATTGCCAGCCTCCTGGATAGGGGGATAGGAGAAATAGTCCCTGCAAGATGTCTGGACACAGGTACTACTTACAAACAAACTAGGGAAGTAGAGTTTAGGTAAAACACCCATAAGATCTTATACAGTTAATTGGAAACCCTACTCTAAGCATACCTATCAATAAAGGGGTACAATCAACTAAAGACAGGCACTATAAATAGGGTCTTTATATCCTACATGTTTGACACCAAGGTGAAAATGCTGACAAGCACTTGAGCTACAAGCTCAGAATTCAACGCGGTCTTGGGAGAGTGAAGAAATAGTCTGAACAGGATGAAATCTTTGAAAGACAAGTTGCAATAGTTCATGTGAAATCCAGGCACAGTTGGGGTGAATTGCCCTCTAGAGATGCCTGTGTCTCTGCATTGCAACTAGATGACACCCAGGGAACTGCGGAGACAAAATGCTTAGCTTTTGAGTGGCTTAGCTTTTTGTAAGGTGAGATAAATTCCAATATGGAAGAACTGAAATGCACAGATACGAAGTGGAGAATATTTGTGGCTGGGCAACAGTTCAGCAGGAAGGATCTCAGAATTACTGCAGATCTCAAGCTCATGATGAGTCAAACGTGGTGTTTTGCAGAAGAAACAATTATCATTCTGGGTTATATTAAGAGGATTATTCCATAAAAGAAATGGAGTATTTATTCAGCCCTTCTCAGAATTGACAAGGCCACATCTTAAATCCCGTGCCCGGTTTTGGAAGGATAGCAGAAAGAATCCAGAAGGGAGAGCTTCAGAAAACATCACCCATTGATATTCCCTTCAACCTTACAGCTGTATACTTCTTTAGCACAAAAACCTTCTGTCAGCTGCATGATTCACTTAATAAAATATGGATATTAAAGTGTTCTAGTAAAATAATTTATGTAACAGAGAAAACTGGTGTTTGAACTGTGGAAACCAGTTGTAAAGAGGCAACCTTGGCTTCCCTACACAGGAAAACTTCCTCCAAAGGCTATATTTACCCTGCTTGAAAACTATCTGGCTGGCTCCAGAGCTGATCTCTCCAGCTCGGGGAGAAGTCTGTGTATGCAGATGTTGCAGATAGGGATGGGATCAAATTCCTGCTTTGTGTCCTCATGAAACAGAAGAATGAGGCTCGTGGGCTGCAACTCTCCAGATCTGTCAAACTGGCATCTCTCGTCATCATTACACTTGCATTACAATTGCTGTCAGAAATTATTTATGCCAGAGTGTGAATTCTGGAGGCGAAGACAGAATTCCAGGGATGCTCAGTGGTGTATCAAAATCTGCTCACGGCAATAGTGGAGTGTCTTACAGCTGGTCCCTTGGTGGGGTCAGCCTAAGGCCAGGGATATGCTCTGTCCAAAATTCTCCATTCATCCTGCTAGGAAAAAAAGGGAACAAGCCATCTTAACAAGGTAAGGCTTTTACTATCCCAAATAGAGTTCAGCATGTGGACTGTTGCCTGCACTGGAAAAGTTAAAGAGAAAAGCAGCAACTGAGAGGAGGACGATGCCTGATGCTGATGACATTACATATGTCATCTTGAAGAGCTGATGAGGGAATATTAATTGCCTTGACACATAAAGATGTTGAAAGCTTTCAGATCTGAAATACTGGAATTGGGTGGGAATCTGACCAGAAGTTGCCGTATTTGGGTTTCTTTGGATTTCTTCCAAGCAGCATTTCAGAATTTTGCAATCAAAGTAAAGAGCCTTTGAAACATCTCTCTCAACACAGTGATGGCAGTCATTCCCTCTGTGAGGCACAACCACCATACAAAGCATGGCAATTTTGAATTATTCATTAATTATCTCATAAAAGCTGCAGAGAATACACACTGTGCCAGCTCATCAGCTGGTGTAAATCAACACAAATCCAGTGTCTCCTATGCAAAGCCCACTAAAAGCACTAAAAGTCATTTAACTGACATTTCTGCAGTATACATTTGTGTATTTTATAGAGCCAAAATACAGGCTAAATGAAATGTTTGTATGGGATGTAATGCCAGAGATGAAGTGTGCTATGGCTTTTAGCTCCCCTTTTTCTCACCAATGCTAGCACATGATGCAGAATGGCAGGAATGGCATCGCGGGGCTAATCTTGCTTCCTTGATGCGGGGTACTGGAGAACTCCACATGTGCTTTGACCGTACTGACCATACTGACCTCTGACAGGCCTCCTGCTCCCTGAGAGCAGGGGGGAGTCGCAGGGCTTTAGGAGTCCCAGCCTTTCCCTTCCCCTCTGCTCTCCTGGGCATAAGAAGTGCTTTTTCTTTCAGATGAGCTCCTTATATCTCAAAGCGCAAGCCTTCAAAATATACAGGGTTTTTTTCCCCTGTTAAAAAAGAGAAATAAATAAACAGGTGTCTTCACAAAAATTTCCATGCAGTTTTTTTCTCCTAAAATCCTGTTAGTTCAACATTTCTCCAAGATCCAAACATAATAAACTAGCATATATGTAAAGAAGACAAAATAACTAAACTCTGATTCACCAAGGCATTGTCACATGCCAGACCTAAACCGCATGAAATGACTGCATTTTACATTTTAAAATACAAACTGCATCTGAAACACAGATATTTGACAGAGAATTCATAGGAATTCTATGGAAATTCATAGGAATTCATAGGAAACTGTTGCAATGACGGTATTCATAGGTTCCTAGATACATACTGGAGTTTAATCTTCATGTAAATCTAAAACAGCTCTCCTCTCTTAAACTGACTTACTCTCATTTTACACCATGGTTCATGATTTTAATACAATCAATATGCAAAGTTAGCAGCCCCTTAGTGGATGTAAATCAGTTTCCCATACATCAGTTGCTGTTTCCTGGAGCCTTTTCAGCTGGGCTGACCTTTCTACTAGAAGATAAGCTGTTAAATGTTTGAATATTCATAATGTACAGTCTTCTATAAATAAATATTTTGAATGTAATAGTTGTCAAAGATGTAAGAACACAAGTTAAATACTTTATAAAACAGCTGTTCTTTTAATGCTGTGCTTTAGACACTTCAGGCATTTAAACAGAACATCCAGTACTAGCCAAAGGAAAGAAAAGAAAAAATAGTTAATATTCACTTTGTGTTGCCACAGGCTTGTACAACATAAATTTTCAGTCTTATGGGAAGATTTTTCAACAGAATTTTTTTAACTAATGGTTAATAACAATGATTTTTGCAGAGCTCTCAGTAGCAACACATTTCCTAGAGAGTGACAAAATAAATTAAATGGCAAGAGATGAATTGATGAAGAATTTGTGGCTATGTGTATATGAATATGGATAACAAATTTAAAGGTTGACAGGTTTCGTCCTTCTTTTCCATTCTGTTTTCTAGCAACCTGCCTTTTTCTCCCTGGGATGTAGGAGCTGCCACTGTTTTGCACATTTCTATGTAAATTTTGCTGCTTCATCACAGAAACACGCAGCCATCATTTTAGAAGACTATGACTCATGCAACAGGAGGGTATATAATCATATATTACCTGGCCAGAAAATGAGTGAAGGGTCTAGGGCAGACACTGAGTCCTGATTGTTAACAGAAGGAGGGAGACATGGCTCTGTGGAAATGATCAGCACCACACTGACAAAAATACACCTTGACATTAACCACCTTGTCTTATCTGGGTTGGTCTGTTTGTTTGTTGGATTTTTGTTTCATTTTCTCATTTAGAATATCAGCCTAAAATCAAACGTCAAAATGGGCATATCCAAATTAAAAGGAACTACTAAATATTAGCTGAAAAGAAAATGTCCTTTGATTACATTTATTTCAATGTCAAGTCATGGAGAATGACAATAAATTCAGTTAGTCATAGAAAGATTCAGGGACTTCCATTACTCCTTCTTTGTTACTGTTAACTCAAACCATATCTTCCAGAAATGTGCCCAAGGTTACTTTTCACACCATGGGAGCTGAAGCATCCATCTTTGCCCTTGGTCACTAGCTTGTGTGTCTATACACACATCCATACTCTCTAAGGCCTGAAGTCATTGGAGCTAGAATGACTGAACCTTTTCAGAGCCTGTCCCCTCATCGTAAATAGTTTAGAGAGAGTTTGTTCAGCTTTCATCGATCTGTAACTTGACACAAGTAATCAAGTGAAAAAAGCAGAGCTTGCTGCTTCAAGCCGTGCCCTGCCACATGTTGCATGGACTATATATGGGCAAAGAAGCCATCTACTGAAAATCCCAACTGTAATAATTGAGATTAGTAAATCAACTATGCAAAAGAACATGAAGTTCAAGAGCCTTAGAGACACTGGTAAATATTTCCCCACCCACCCCATCTTGCTCATTACTGAAAATTCATGAGAACTGTCTGACTGGAATGCTTTGGTTTGAAGCCTGATTGAATCTTGGACAAGATGCTGCACAAAAAGCATTTTCTTCCAGCAACCTACCAATCATATTAACAGTTGTTGATTTCAGATTTATCACTCCTCTTAAGAAGTGAAAAACTCTATCGTTACAGCTTCCAACACTAAGAAAATCTGCCAGAGGTAAGAGACGTAGTGAAGATAATTAGGATTGAAGGAAATTGATTTTATTTTTAATGACTTTTGATCATGCATATATATGTTTATTTCCCTACAGTTCTTCCCATTTTAGTGACATCAATCTTTCCATCAGCAGTAAATAACAATCTTGTATTTTAATTGTTCTTTTTTCTTACTAGACCAGTTATAGGAGTCACGACTCCTAACAGATTCATAAATGAAATAGCATTTTATAACATTGAGTTCTGATAGCTTGCCAGATAAAACTTCAGGAAAGGATACCAATTGTCTACAAGTGCTACATTTCATATGTTTTCAACTATCCCTCCTCTGTAAAATTTCACATATTAATGATGGCATTTTTAAATTTGTTTTAGATAGAAGGAAAAAAGTCAATGATCATTTTCAAATGCAGCTTCAAATATAATCTTTACAAGCTTTTTAAAATTGAGAAACTAATAAAATTGATTATATCCTTGCTGATTCCTAAGTCCAAATTAAAAGAGTTTAGCTATAAAGTTAAAATCATAGAACAAGATGATCAGATTTCATAAAACATGAATTGGTACAACCCATTAAAATGTTAGACTGTAAAGTTTTCCCTTCGGCTTTAAAGAAGCCTTCATTCCAGTTAAAACTGGTGGAAATTCCTATTTCTTTCTGCATGTAGAGATGGACATTGCAGTTTTCAAGTTTGATTTTGTTTCTTTATGAGAAAAATACACCACTGAGGCACTAAACTGAAACTGGGGGTTTTGTACCTTATCAGAGTACCATGAGATGTTAGCCACTTTTCAGGCATGACTCATTTAAAAGTCTACGAAAGTGTAAAGGTAATGGTTTCAAAATCAGACTCTGAAACCCAGCCTTAATTTGGCCGCTCAGAGAAGTGTCCTGCTATTACAAAACATTAAGGGCTCTTCAGCTCCCTCTTGTTTTCATAAACAGCAACTGCTAAGTTTTTTTGCAAAGTAAAACTCATGAAAAGTCCTTCTTCAGAAAACACAACTGTTTAATAGGACAAAAGAAATCATTCCAGCTTTCTGATTCTCTTAGGAAAATGTCTGTTTTGACACACACACCCCCCAAAACCAGAGAAGAGGTAGAGACTCTATAAAACCTTATTAT
>VYZW01003621.1:8495-19781 GCA_013401315.1 Balaeniceps rex | reverse complement strand
TTAGTTGGTGGTCTTTTCCTCATTTGCAGGAAATATTTACTGCATTAGCCTCAATATAACACAAATGTTCTAAATGAAAACTGAACTGGTTTGTGTTATCGAGTAAAAGCTGCATTTACACACACACTTTATTATAATGTAATACCACATCTGCAAACTAAAGCGACAACTCCAACACCCGCAACAATGGATGAGTCATTTTTTAAGAATGGAAGTTATGAAAGTGATTAAGAAACCGTTCTTATATAACATCCTTTTTAGTAACAACGCCTTCATTCTTGAAAGGCTGACAGCAATATGGGAGGGAAGATAATTGGAAGTGAATGAAATTCTCAACTTAGTATTACCAAGATTGAAGGCACTTGTACTGAAGAGAGAAACACTTATTAGTAAAATATAAAACAAGCCTACTATAGATATACACACACTGGAAAAGCACTTCCTGTCCCACCCCATCCCCAAACACCTCTTTGGTCTGACAAGGCGTTATTAAACCCTAGTGTTGTAGCACATGAGTTTCACATATTGCCTGCTCTTCTTCTGTTTAAAAGGACCAGTTAAGGCAGAAGGTTACCAACGCCAGCTGCTTGTCCAAATTTCCCTGTGTCCTTAACAGTGAGTACTGTACCCCACCCCTTCTCCTTCCTTCCCCCTAGAAATGCACATCAAACCCAGCCTATTTTTTCCATCTTGAGTCGAGGCAAGTAGAATACTCTACAGGACTAGCCAGAAAGCATGACCACAAACTATATGCAATGTCTTGCCTACTTCCCAGATGCAAATCTAGGAAGAGGCATATAATTACATCAATTAAGATCCTGTCATTCATTCAAATATTGTCAACTAGGTTCCCATTTGTGGGAACACTTCCTGCTTTGTGGAAAGTTCTGATGAGCGAGCTGAGATAGAGTTGCCCAAGAACAGCAAGTCCCCCTGTTCTTCAGCTAGGGAGAACGTACATAAACTACTATACAATTAGCTCTCAACAGATTTATCAAAGAGCGCTACCTAATGCCTTAAATTATGGAATACATGAATTAGAGATTTTTTTAAAGATTGTTGTGGTTTTTTTCTTCAATTTCTTAGCAGAAGACTGAAAGTATGTTTTACTACTATTGTTACTTAGCATTCAATAATATATATACTTGCTTGTACTTCTCCAAATTTATACCCCAAACAAACACCATCTAAGTTCACCAGAGATACTACTGAAGCTAGAAGAAGGGCTGCTGCTACCTTTGTAGTAAAGATACATCAAAACTGAAATATTTTTAAGTACTGGGGCACAAAAGTCACTTTTGAGATTCCAATTTTCAATTTCAGAACATTAAAACCAGACTGATTCCACCTAATTGATCACATCAGTCCAAGAACAAGACCTTACATCCACCTCCTAGTAGGAAAATGCTTAGTAATCCAAAAACTTCACGATAAAGGTAATTTTATTCCTGTGATGTGCACTGCCCGCTCAATACAAAGTGAACAAGAACAGCAACTGCACATATAATCTTGCCTTAGTTTACTTCATGCATAAATTAAGAGTGATTGGCTTCATGATCAGCTATTGACTGAGAAAAAAAGGAACATGAATCAAATTTGTTGAATATATAATCTGTACAGAACACGCTAATGTTTTGAAGAGTACTTATAAGCACCAAATTTCATCCTGTCTGCCTGACACCTTTTAATATACAGTAATGGCAGACAATCCACACTTGGTTTGAGAACTAGACAGCACCCACTAAGCATTTCTTCTTCAGGGACAGCCTGCTAATTTTGTATCTATTGCATTCTATTTCCAAGTTGCCCAATGATGGATGGAGCAAGGAGAATCTGGTAAAATGCCTGCAGGACAGCATGATAATCATAATGTAAAAAAAAATGAAGTCACCTAGCTTTGAATTTCAGACAAATTACCATATACAACAGTCAAAAAGTTTAAGAGTGCATGGCATAAGCTTTTTTCTTTTTTTTCGAGTACAACTCTTCAAACACACTAATCATATGCTTCATGACAGGCTCAAATTCACTTTTGCAGTTCTTCCAAAACTTGAGGCACTGCAGGCTTCAAGTCCTTACTAAAAACCTGAAATATTGCCTACTGAGGTAACTAGCAAGGCAATACTTTTCAGTTTGTCATCTAAGCATTGGTGCTAAAGGGCAGCTGTTTTCTAAAAGGTTAAGGTCACTATAGAAGGGCCCGTACGTCACTTAACAAAGGAGTTCCAAAGCAAGAAAAAAAAAAAAACCTGAAAAGTACTAGACCTTCTACAGCAGTCACCAAATCCTATGTTCACAGGCAAAGGATGAGATTATAAAGCTTATCTCCAATCCTACATCACTTCAAAGACCAGCAATGTGTGCATATATATTTTTCAGGCTCACTATACAAACCTGATGTGGGTATGCTGCACCTTTATTGGACTCATGTAAATTAAAGTCATTTATGTAAGGACTAACTTGCAGTATCCTTATAACACATACAAGTCAGTTACTGTGGGTTTTGCTGGCTTGTTCTGCAGAAGTAAAAATAAGTAAATAAACACTGGGTTTGTTCAGTTTCTACCTAGTGTATTGGAACATATGTAAGTATTTTTAGGTGGAAACTAAGATTAGCTAACATAGTACCTAGTCTAGGGACAGACATTAGACTGGATGTTCGGATGCATGTAATTCCCTAGAGGCTTTAAGTTTCTCTTTCACAGCTGTCTGATGCTTCAACTTGAGAAAACTGAGTTTGAAGTTAGTGGGTTTGTGTTGTTTTGGAGGGTTTTTTCTTTTAAGTCAGAATGTGAAGAAGAGGAAGACGGAGACATTTTCTTTAAGGAATCCTGAACTAACAAACTTTAAGATAAGTAAATTACTTATTTTATTAGGTAAGTTGGCAGAATGCTAGCACTCTTCACAAACAAGCACTCCTGTTACAAAAACTCCACTGAGAAGCATCGTTTTCTTTAAGTCTTCATTTTTTAAGACTAAGACCAAAAATCTGTGGTGCTAATGAACCACAACGTCGTTACTTATGTGATTTTTTTTCAGACCAAAATGTCTAAGTAGTTATCAAGTTCAAGGATTGCTTAATGAAATCCCCATGTAGAAATGGCAAGTAGCAAATAGGAGATACGCATCTCTACCAAAGATATGGCAAATTAGAAGACAAAAGACAAGTCAAAATGAAACATCAAATACTATTAAGTGCAAAAGGGACAACCTAGACCTCCAAGCAAGTACTGCTAAGAATTTCATGGACAAAAGCAAGACCTTTTTTCCCCCCGCTCAGCCTCAGAAACAGAAGTAATTTGTTAGCTTGGCAGACTATGGAAATGAATGTCCAACCTTTATCAACAAGCCCTTAAGTCATTGGTTGCTACTTGAACATGTTTTTTGGAATTGCCTTTTGGTACAAGGGCCCCTCAGAGTTCAGCAAGTCAAAAAAATGCCATTCCAGTGCTTTTTCTTGAAAATTTGTTTTCCTCATCCTATTAAGAAAGGATCTTTGAAGTTTCAGGCAGACTTGGACACCTCAGAAGATCTGACAATCAAATTAAAAGAGACCATGACAACTGGCTATAGTACTAAAATTAAGAAAGAGATAAGCTACTCAAGAGAGCATAACACCATTACTGAAATGTATGTACCAAGAAAATGGAAACTTTCAAGACAGTTTTAAGTAGGAAAACAAATGCATGCACACATTAAAAAAAAAAANTCTTACACCCCACTTTTTTTTCAATTTGGTTTTCCCAAATCTTCCCCCAAAGGGAAAAAAAAAAAAAAAAAAAAAAAAGCAGCCACGGAAGTCAGAAGAAAGATTCTCTGTGACAACTAACCACAGTTAGGTTTAAGAGGTACGTTTCCTCCAGATGCATTTCTCCACATTAACAAGGTTCTTTCTGTTGACTTTCAGTCTCTCGTTAGTCTCCAAATAGAGGTGGAGATAAATTCCAGAAAGGCTAAATAAGCAGCTAAATCCTAAGTTTTCTAGGATCCTCCCCTTACATTTTTGTTTTGCAGATTAAATTTTTAATTGCTTCACCATCAAGAATTGTTCCCAAAACACATTCTGGTGCTTAAAAAAACCAACCACCAAGAAAAAAGAAACCACCCAAGTAACAAAGTCATCCTGTACAGATTTCATAGTTTGTACATGACAGATTAGTCTTCACAATCAAGACAGCAGGTATCTCTCAGGATGGTATATCCAGCAACAAAATGGAGGTTTAAAAGGCAAAACACGGACAATTCCAATACAAGGAAGGATGGAGGAAGCTTCCATGTGTATTCTTTCATGCTGGAATTTAGAATCTAGCCAAGAGAGCTCTTTTGAGAGGGAGAGATGATATTCTGATTATTTTATAATTTAACAAGATATATTTGAACACTGGTACAAAGTATGTTGTAAATGTATGCCACTACAATCAACGCACTGCTAATCTTCTAGTTTAGTTCCAGAACTGATTTAATTACATAATTTCTCAAATGCTAATACCAATTCCAGTAGCAATTTGGTTGTCCTCGGAGATCATGTTGGCAGTTGTTATGCTAGCCCACTTTTGCTAGTCTTGCCTATGACATGCTCTCTCAAAGCACTCTGTGTTACGATGTCACATGGTGTAAGACCAACAACCAGCAACTATAAAATTGCAAGCACCATGGACAGAATGGAGAAAGGTCTGTTTCGAGAATTTTGGAAACCATAAGTCACCAGTATGATTAAAATGTCCAAGAAGTGTCCTGTAAGCTGAAAGGGAAAGAAAAAAAAGACAAGTACACTAAAAAGTAAGCCCTTAAGAATGGGTCAAATGACCTTGACATTAGCAAGTGAATTTTACAAGCAGGATAAGAATGGCTTCACCTTCTACCCTGGAAGCCACAGAAGCCTGATGTTTGAACTACATATTCTAAAGCTTTTTACACACTGTAGGAGATGGTTCTGCATAGGCAAATGACGAACTAGATGACCCAAAAAGGTATTTTGCAGGTTTTCATTCACATTGGAACCAAATGCCAAAGAGGAACTTCAAAGGTCTGTGGTTAAGTACTAAACATTTCTGAGATATATTTAAAGGTATTCAAATGTAACCACACTTGGGTCTGACATATAAAAATGCAAGAGGCACCATGTTTCATCCAGACATTTTTCTATCAGATGAATAATAAGAGACTTTTTTTCCCTCCAAATCAACCCAGTCCTTTTTACAATGAATCTCTGCTAGACTTGTATTCCCCCTGAGGGGGTGGCAATGGGAAAGAAAGGGAAGAAAAGGAAAAATGGGACATTACTGCCAAAAATGGAAGGAGGGAAAGGGGAAGACTGGATAATGAAATAAACCTACCTTCATCTCTTCCTTACAGAAGAAAGCATTTCAAGAAGTTAGATGTTAGACTCTTCTCTGAAAAACTAAAAGCCTATGCGAACAGGTATTTTTGTGATACATACTAAGTTACTGACCCCATGTTGCAGAAGGTCAAGAACTGAGATAAGTTTCAGGGAGGGAAGACGTGTCTTCAACGCCACTTAATAAAATCAAAGATAAGCAGAAGCCAATGGAGTCTCACGAAAAGAAAGAAATACCACAGGCTTCTAGAGGAAGAGTTACTGGAAAACCAAAAAACAGACCCTGGACGCTTGGAAGAGGAACGCTTCCAAGGCGAGGCACGTGAACGTGGGATGCCTGTTTCCTCCCTGCAAAGTAAGGAACTTTTACTAGATAAGAACAGTCTTCTGTGTATCATCAACGAAGGACAACTCTGCTCAGTGTTTGCTAGTCTACCCTAAACAGGATTCCACCCCTCTCCTGCAGAGAGGAGGTCAGAGGGAAGAGAAAAGCGAACCATCTTCTCTGCACGTCCGTGTCCCAGAGAACCATCTTCTCTGCATGCGATTGCATCTCCAGAAGCGGAGCCAGGATCAACACTCAAGCCCACCCTGATCACATCCAGCTTTTCCATCTCTTTAAAGCAACGGTCTGAAATTCAAGCCGAGTTTTTTTGGTTTTTTTCCTCCTCCTTTTGACAAAAAAAAAAAAAAAAAAAAAAAAAAAAAAGAGAGAGAAGAGGGAGGGGTAGGGAGAGGAAAGAATGTAAAAGCCTCTCTGACACTAAAAATCTTATCCCCAGCAGCCTCACTAGTCCGAGCCATGCCACAGCCTCCTCCACACCCGCAGGATTTTGCATGCAGTTGTGTGAGGTGCATAAAGAGCCTGCCTAATGAATAAGATGAAGAGGGGAGTGAGGGAGAGAAGGGAGGGAAAGGGAAGGAACAACCTTTCTTTTCTCTGCTCTTCCTGGGGATCTGAAAGTTCCTCCTAACAGGCAGGTCTTCTGGGGGCTTAGGGAGAGGGGGAGGCCCCCCCAACACACCGCTGGGCGGCTGCTGCTGCTGCTGCTGCTGTTGTTCATTTGCCGTTGAGATGCTGCTCCTGCGCTGGCTGCTGCTAGTGATGCTGAGGTTTGGGGGGACTTTGTCCTCTGCAGCAACAGCAGCCACCAGCAGCGCCTCCTCAGTGCTACTGCTCTCAGAGCGTCCGCCATTTTGTGTGGTGTCCTCAGCGGCTCCTGCTCTATTACTCTCCACCCCGAGGAGGCCCGCGCTGGTCTTCTCCGTCCGCTGATGCTGCTCCGGCTCCATCTCTCCACCACGGAGGATCACGGCATCCGCCATTCACTCCTATCGCCGAGAAGCGAGCACGACAGCCCGCGCCTTCTCTTTCTCCCCCACCAAACTACCCCTTCCCAGCGCCATGCACCACCCGCTGCCGCTATTGCTCCCCCTCCGTCCGCTCGCTTTATGGCAGCCCCGCCGCCCCCTCCCCGCTCTCTAACATGGCGGCAGCGCACACAGCCAGGGGGCGGGGCTGGAGCCAGCCCGGCTTAGCCAATCCGTTCGCGGCACAAGGGGGGCAGGCACTCGCCTGCCCGCGCCGGGGGGTGCCGCCACAGCCGCCTCCGCGGCGCGTCTGGGAGCGAGCGGTGGCCGTTGCGGGAGGCGGGGGCTCCGGCTGCGGAGCCGCCTTTAAAATGGTAGCAGCCCCCGCCGCCGCCGACAGCCGGGCGAGGCCCCGGGTTGTCGGCGGTGCCTGAGAGAGGGCCCTCCGCCCCGCGGCCTGCCAGGATGGGGTGGAAGAGGCCGCTCGCTGGTTTCCCGCTTCCCTCCTACTAGCGGTGTGGGCGCGGAGAACAAGGAGGCTCCTTCCTCCGGCTCTGGAGGGGCCCGAAGCGACGTCCCGGCGTGGCCGTGGGGAGCGGTGGGTGGGGCAGGTCCTGGTGTCCGTCGCTGCTTCTCGCGGGGAGCGGGGCTGCAGCTGGGCCCACGACCCCGTTCCGCCGGCACGGGGCAAGAGCGGGTCCGGTGCGCAGGCAGTGCTGCTGGAGAACAGGGGACTCGGTAATCACTTAAAGCCACACGCTTCGATCTACAGCTAGCAGGCGGCACATCATTCATGCGAAGCAGCAATGGGCACGCTGGTGTAGAATAGTCTCTCTGGAAGCGTGCTTAGCAGACTCGCCCTTGCCTGGGCACGAACCCCACGGTAGTGTTCAGGTTAAGTTATGCTTTGCCATCAGCATCTTGCAGGAGGTTGACCGAGCGGATAAAGATCCAGTGTTTGTTACACATTTTTGGGACAGAATCTTAAACCGCAAAGGAAATATGTTATTGCAAAGAGTTTTATGTGTTTAATTGTGTAACTTCATTTAACTTAATCCTCTTTTGTATGTTTAATCAAGTGCATGTACGTGCCCTTCTAGCATCATGACAAAAGACAGATTCTGTAGTAAGGGTACCTAAGTGACAATAGCTATTTGTGTTCCATGGCTTGTAAAACTACAAATTGCAAGCAAGCTTCAACAAGAAAAAACTGCATGTGCAAGTAATAAACTATTTGACCTTTTTCAAAACTAAAACAACTATAATGTCTCATCAGTAGGATAAAGAATTACAGATTAACTGAAGGCAACATAATCCATTATTCATATACCAAAGAGTACCATTTTTCAAATGCAGTGAAACTGAATGCTATAATTGGTTTTGGTGCTATAGATGCTAAGTAGGAGACTTTTTCCAGCAGATTTACTAAGGAAACTAATGAGGTAGTATGCTGGGATGGTTATGTGCAACACATTTTTTCTTCCAGTGCCAGAGCTGAATAATAACGTGAAGCCGTTACAAGTTTTGTTTACCTACAAAGAAAACATAATGCTGTATTTATGGACCTAAGTGTCATACAGCAAAACATGGAGAGGTGCTAACTTAAATTACTTCTCTGTCACAAGATCATCGTTCAGTCTGTTCTGTATTCTGTAATTAAAAGAATAATGAGTGCATTTAATCCTTGTGATCATGGACGTAAATCAGCTTTTAAGGAAAATCAGTTATTAATGTTAATAATGTTATTAATGTTAATAACTGGTATTTCAAAGCAATAAATAGTGACATTCCATCACATCTACAGAGTTGTTAGGTATTCACAGATGAGCTTTGTCGGATTCCTCTGTAGTACTTTAAGGTGTTGCTACCTCATGTTGTCCATCCTACACCTGTATTGGAGGCCAGTATGGAATCAGAAGGTTAACATTTATTCAGCTCTGCCACTCCTGCTGCGAGGCTTATACCTTCTGGTAAAAGAAGGATGTGAATATGCGAAACCCAACTCAGCTGAATGATTTGATGTAATTATTGATAGGGAGCAGAATGAAGATCACCACAGAGCATTAAAATGGTTAATTGCCTATTTTTAAAAACCCGTAGTGCCTATAACTTTCTAGCTCAGCAGGTCAGGTAGCTTCTTGCTATGGTGGGAGAGAGCAAAATGTTACAGCTTCTCTGCTCATTATCATCGAATCTACTGTGCACTCTCAGTCCAATACTTCCCTAAATTGGCAAAGTAATTCATGGGTTTGAAATCACGTATCTATAATTTCAGTTGTAGAAACCGCAAACAGGGTTGTCTAAGGAAAACTCATTTGCAGAGTTTTTCGAATCTCCTGCGTGCTTACTTGGTAGTTGTGAGTTTAGATTCAGTGCCATGTTAGTTACCTAATGTGTGAGGTTGAACTCTTTGCTGTGTAAATTATCAGCAGTCACAAGCGCAGTAGCTGCATAACTCAGAGTAAAGCCACACTGATATTTTACATTTGACATATAATGGTGAAATTTTAGCTCTTTTACTAAGGCTAGCAAAGGCCTTTCTTTGGCAGCTCTGAGGAATGCACTAAATAGAAAAGTGCCTGCTGAAAATAACCCATTCTGGCAGTGCCTAGGGAATATGAATACCAGATGTTTAGTTTTACAAGTAACTAGCAAAACATTAAAAGCCCACAATTTGTTTTCTTTCTTAAAAGTATACTAGTGCTGTAGTTGTTGAACAAATGCATATATTGATTAGTTACTTATACAAATTATCTTAAATCCTGATAACTGCAGCTATTTATATTACCATCTCAAAAGCAGCTACCGAGCTTAAATGCAAAGTTTTTCCTATGCAAAGAACAAATATTTTAACCTAGCCCTTTTATTTTATTGATCTCTTTTTAGATTACCTGTAAGTCAGAAAATATAAGTAACCTACCAACTCACAAATGAACTGGTGCTAATGCCTCCAGGGTGTTAAAAAAAGATAAGCTAACAGTTACTAGTTTCTTCTTAGAAATCTTTGGGGAGTGTGCTGGTTTTGGCTGGGATAGAGTTAATTTTCTTCATAGTAGCTAGTATGGGGCTATGTTTTAGATTTGTGCTGAAAACAGTGTTGATAATACAGGGATGTTTTCATTACTGCTGAGCATTTAGTCAGTTACTACTGACTACACAGAGTCAAGGCCTTTTCTGCTTCTCACACTATGGTCCTTTTTGGCACCCAACATGGGGCTTGAAGGGTTCAACAACAGGATTGGAATGTGCTAGATCGAATTTATAGCTGTTATGGCTGTTTAGCTATTAACTGGCAGGTTCCTGTGCTTGCCATGGGGCTTGGTTGCCTCACTGTATATTAGAGTCTAGTGCTCATTAGTGGCTGCTTTTTGCTTTTGCTGCTTGCTGAACTGCTTATCATCTTACTCTACTGTGCCTGGGAACATTTTGATAACAGCAATGGCGACGCGCCTGGGCTGGCAGATGGCCAGGGCATTGCTGCTTTTTCTGTGCTGCTGTACTGGACCACCTGGAACTCCAGTGTGAATTCAAGTCAAAGGGACTGTGATCTGCAGATGAGTCCACGCAGGAGCAGGACACACTGAAGTGTCTGTGGCCATCAATAAGTCCACATCAGAGCAGGTACAACTCAAAGTGGCTGTGGCCGTGGTTATGTCTGTGACGCAGCAGGTATACCTCTGAAGGGATTGTGGGCCAAGGGTAAGTCCATGCTGGAGAAAGTACACCTCAAAGCATCTGTGGCTGTGCATGAGGTCATGCTTGAGCATCTCAAAGCATGTGGCCATGGATAAGCCCACAACAGAGCACGTACACCCCTGGAGGGACTGCAGCCATGGGTAAGGCCATGTTGGAGCAGGTTTACTTCTGAAGGGGCTGTGGGTAAGGCCACGCTGGAGCAGGTATATCTGTGAAGGCATTGTGGCCCATGCAGAAGGCCACACTGGAACAGGTGCACCTCAAAGTGACTGTGGCTGTGGATAAGTCTGTGCTGCAGCAGGTATACCCGTGGGGAGACTGTGACACATAGATAAGGCTCCACTCGGAGCAGGTACACCCCTAAGGGACTGCAGTCTGTGGATAAGTCCAAGCCAGAGCAGGGGCAAGGGGAGGAGTTCATTGCAATGTTAAACCCTATGGTCTGGTCCAAAGGGACCAGGGGTGGAGATTGTAATAGAAATATCTTTAAATTGTTGTCACCCATGATCTGACTTGCATGTTATAGGAATTACTAGAGCAGGGACCACCTGAACCAATGGAGGACAAGCCTTACAAGAAGCAGTGCAAGTGCAGCAGTGACCCAACCTGAGCTGGCTTTGGTGCCCAGTAACTCCATGCAACACACCACCTCTCCTGTCCTGAGTGACCACCATAACAGATGGAGCTCAAAGTCATGGACTAAATTAATTGAGTGGACATTTGTGGATATTTTAAAGACATTTTACAGGAGTGGTCCATAGACTAAGGGAATGATATCTCTGTATTATATCTCTGGTTTTGGCTGGGTTAGAGTCAATTTTCTTCCTAGTAGCTGGCATAGTGCTGTGTTTTGGATTTAGTAGGAGAAGAATGCTGATAACACACTGATGTTTTAGTTGTTGCTAAGTAGTGCTTAGACTAGTCAAGGACTTTTTTTTTTT
>VYZW01003620.1:123678-274343 GCA_013401315.1 Balaeniceps rex | reverse complement strand
TTTCATCCCTCTGATCATTTTTGTGGCCCTCCTCTGGACTGGCTCTTACAGGTCCATGTCTTTCCTGTGCTGAGGACCCCAGAGCTGGACACAGAACTCCAGGTGTGGTCTCACCAGAGTGGAGTAGAGGGGCAGAATCACCTCCCTCGACCTGCTGGCCGTGCTGCTTTTGATGGAGCCCAGGATACGGTTGACTTCTAACCCAAGTATGCAATGTGGCTTCACGAGAAACCACCAGGCTAAATACACCTCGACTGACTGCCTTGCAAAGGCAAGGGCCACTGAGCACGTCCTGAGTGAGGGCTTCAGGAGCTGGTGGTGGATTAACACAGAAGAAAACAAATAACAGAAAAAAACATCTGCTGCTGCAACTTAAACGGGCAATCTCACTGCAATGTGCTACTTGAGCAGTTCAAGGAGGAAAGATGGCAAAGTCTGCTACACTTAACCTGCCAGAGCCACGAACAGAGAGACACGCTGTAAAACAAACAGGAGCTCCCTCGAGGCTACGGAGAAACAGAAAACAAAACTTTCTATTCAGGGCACTATGGCAGTTACATATTTAAGGTTGCCTTGTGTTCTCCATTCAAAGTGTGTCTTAAATCCTTTAAATAAACATGAAATCTCTCACTGATTACTCCCCAGACGACGCCACTTCAGTCAGGACCACAACCTGGTTTTCCCAGCTGCCTGCCAGAACCCAGCCCTCTCTCATTTTTTGGTAAAAGAAATGAGTTAAAAGTCAGCCCACTGTGCAATTTTGAGAGTCTTATGTTTTTTCAGGCTCCTTCACCTCCACAACGGCAGCGTTTACAGCCCCGGAATTTTACACAACTCTTTACGCTGTAGGTCACAGCAAGAAAAAAGAACATTTTGGGGAAAATACTAGCAAGTATTGCATAAAAGCCCGTAGTGTGAATCTCTGCTGTAACTGCTTCATTTGTTCTTTCCTGGTGGAAGGTGACAAAGCACGGGGCAGCATACATTTTCCAGTGGTGCCTTTGTAACTCTGCCACCCAGCCCAATACCTTTGGTTTGCTTTCCAGCCTTTCCACATCTTTCTTCTTGGCTCCTTGCATTGTGACTCAAGAGTTTCCTTAGCAGAAACCCTCTCCCACCTCCATCCCAGAAAGGACTTTATGGTCCAGTTCTGCTACAACTTATCAGAGCTGGGTTTCCTCCTGGCAGACACCAGGCAGGTCACACCTCGGAGGTCCCACTCCCAGACCGTGCTTTGCTGGGACTTCTCCATTGCAATTTTTTCTCTCTCAGGTGGACCACAGGAAGGGGAGAGGGGCAAGGAAGGGCCTGGAGATGAAGCTGCCCCAAAAATGGAGCGGGCAGCTGTATTTACCATCTGGCGAAGCTCCCAGAGCTCAACAGAGGGAGCCCCACTCCGGCGAATCTTGCCGGGATTGCTACGGGTGGAGAAGAGACGACTTTTTTTTTTTTTTTAACATAAATAAATGCACACCAGGAAAATTTTTCTCCTCTCTTCCTCCCTCCCTTCACGCAAATGTTAACTTAAAGGTTGTGCAAAAGCTTCTCCCATCATTTCAATTACCAAGAATCAAGAAAATCAGCGGCTGAAACAACACAAGCCACTTTGGCAGCCTCAGCTCGCAGGCTCCAGCACCCAAAAAAACCAACCCAGAAAAATTTTAAAATGAAGGCATTTTTGTATTTATCTTTCTGAAGTGACATAGGGTTGTTCAAGGACCATGTTGGGATCATTCCTCTGTACAGCATTTCCTGAGGAGCTGAGGAGTCTCCGAGGGTGTCAGAGTATTGCAAGGTTTGAAGGGTGAAACAGGGATGGTTTTACAGGGGAGCAAGCAGGACCACTTCCAGGTTTCCAGGGAGTTTGGGAGAGGCCGTAGAAGACAAATGACCATGAAGACCATCTGATATGGGAACGGGATGAAAAAGTGCCCCCACTAAGAGCCTGCCTGCCTAACAGTGATGGCGGCAGGTAAACTGAGATGGGTGAATGATGAGAAGGCAGCCTTAATTCTTACTTCTGATGAGGGAAAGGGGAGGATCCAAAATTCCTATTTAAATGCTTCTGCAAAAGGTAGCGTTTTATTTGCTTGCACTGTTTTTACCGTATGCTTTATGATAAATAAGTGCGGTGCCTACGAAGCACCTCTTTCTGTTGTGTCTTCCTCGCTGCACGTGACCACAGAGCAGAGCCCTGCACTATAAAACTGAAAATATATCCTCTGCTTTCCCCTTGTCCAAAGTTTTCATAGCCAGCTGTAAAAAACATACTCTGTGAGAACTTTCTGAGGTGGTATTAACAGTTTCATAAATACTATATTACCTGAACTGTGCCTTCCCTGAACTGACAGGGTGTTTGATAAATGCACCGTGGGCTGCACACACAGTGGAGCTAAAGAACATGTTTCCTCGGTAGCTCAGTTGTAAACTTCAATAGGTGGATAAATTCCCATGTCACTAGAGAATATTTACAACTGAATCTTATTTATCAGCAGTGTGCCCTTGCCAACAGCCCACACAAATCCTGTTACACAAAACCAGCTATGGCTCTTTTCTCATAGTTACGTGAAAATCGCAGAGGTTTCTTTTGCACCGGGACAGGCTTTATAGCCAGTGAGATGAAACTGCATTAGGAGATGCTAACGTTGAAATATTCTTGGCTCAAAATCTCAGCATGAGAGGAGTTAGCTCATCCACATCTGCGCCATGTGAGCAGCCTCCTCATCCCTTCGCTGTCGGGGACCTTCTCAAGTGACAGCACATTGGGGCTCTCCATGCTCATGGCGTCTGAAGAAATGAACACACCAACCTACTCGCCAGGAATTTAGAGATATTATTTTCCCCCCATTTGCTGCGATTAGTAGTATTAAAATATCTGATATCCATTAAAAATGAAAAATCCATGTATTTTAAATCGCAGAGTTTCAGCTCTTTTTATCAAAATTGCCACTGTGGTTGTTATTTTCCCCAAAAGAGGACCTTATTTTTTGGGATGCCTGCCCTCTCCCTGGTGGGACTGCAGGCTCCCTGCCTCCCCACACCCTGCCTCTGCTTTGCCCTCCCATCCCAGTCCCTCACCCCGAAATGGCTCACTAGCTACAATTTACTGACATGGACTCTCTTCACAAAGCCGATTAGGAATCACTTTCAAGCCTCAGTCCTGCTGACAGGACAGACTGGCACCTTCCCGCACAGTAGCCAGCTGGCTGCCAGAAGGGCTTTAATCAGCTCAGGCTTTGAGGAGTGCTGGGCAGTCGGAGGAGAGGGCTGCTGCCCCGTGCCTCCCGCGGCCTTGCCGTACCGAGGAGGTCAAAGAGCATCTCGCACTCCGATGCTGCGAGTCCTCGTCTCCTCCGTGGTGGGAAAGGTCCCCCCCTGCACTGCGCCAGGCTCCCATTAGGAGCAGTTCAGCTTCTCCCCTGGCTGGAGCAAACCTCCGTGTGTTTTGATGTTAGGTAGCGACAGCAGTTGGAGCAGACAAGGAAAACATCAAGGAAGATACAAGGCTTCGTAATGCAAATCACGCTTTAATGTCATTCTTCTGAATCCCCTTCGGGGAGAGGAAAGTTGATTATCTACAGAATATGGGTCAAAGTTATGCCTTAAGGATCTTTTGGTGCTTTGGCTGCTTGCTGACACACTACAGGGCTCCTTGGTGCCTTTTCAGGTCAATGCTTTCAAAGTGCTGTCCCTGTGCATCATCATCATCATCATCATCTCCATCATCATCATCATCATCTTAATACTACTAAAAAAATTCATCTCCTGCACCCACTCCCAGGAGTTTCTCTCATGCTGAATTTAATTGATGCTTCCTCCTGCACTCTGAGGAATGATTAAAATGAACGCTACACATGCTTGGAAGCACCTCGGATTTCGAACTCTGCGTGGTTTCTAATTAAAGGGACACACACAGGATGCTCGTGCTACATTTCACTCCTCTCTATGGCCATTATTATTACATACATTTCAGCAGTAGTCAAAAGAATCTCCTCTGCCTCACATAATAGGATCCTGATTTAGACCGGATAATCACCAGCCGTTGATCTGGGTGAAAAATGTCTTTAGGAAAGGAAAAAAAAAAGGCTTGAGATGTAACTAGCCTTCTCACATAGGCATTGATATTAATGACCTAAGTGTTTGAATTTCTGGCTAACCTGGCGTATGTAGTACCCAATGTTAAGCACTGGTGCTAATGAAGTACAAGGAAAAAAACCAAACAGCTAGCAAAAACCCAGCATAATCTGCAAGGATGTATGTGAGTGACAAAGCAGCAGCCCTGCTGTCTGGGTGTCAAGGTCTCTGCCGCTACAGCCAGCTCCGTTGTTTCGAGGATTGACTCTTCTCCAAGGTGAAGAGCATCAAAGGACTTGTTATGCTCTCAATCATATCCTGACATATTATTGACATATTTGCCATATTCCTCTATCATCCGTGGATGTGCTTCCACAGAGCATGGCCAAAGCTGCAGATGTGCTCAGCTGCAGAGTTTTTGGGAGCCACAGCCCTGCACATACCACGCCATAGGATATGGCCTTGGTGCTCACCAACTTGTCAGCAAGGGTCAGACAGGGCACATGGGTGCAGCTTGGCATGCTCAACGCTGCTTACACACCTTCCCGTGCTCTTGTGGTCCAGGCGTAGCTGGAGATAGCTTCATCGGGGGGTGGCTGATGCTCAGAGATTTTGGAGGAAAGGGCACTGGTAGGTGAGTCTCAGCACTACTCCTACTCTTCCCTACCCGCTGTCTCCCTCCCAGCTGTCTGGTCTCTGTGTGTCTTGGTGGTAAGTACTTGATTCCTGGGCAAAACTGCCTGACTTCAGGTACAATTTTTGAGATGTTGCTCAGCTTTGCCTTCAGAAATCTCAGGACCCAAATGGCCGGAGGAAGCAACCAGCACTGAAATCTTGCCCCAGTTACTTACACATCTGCATCATCAGCACCTGCATCTGACATCAACAAAGCTGCACAACAAAGCTAGTACTCCTCTTTTTCTGTAAGAAAATATGGGCCTGTAAACCTCAAAGGGGAAAATATTTCACATATATTTGCTATTAACATAAAGCTAGCTCATAAACCCTATCTTGCAAAGCCATACAGTAATTTTGAAAACTGCAGCTACACCCCACTAGATGTGATGACCTTAACGTTTTCCAAGGCCTGCTTCTGACTTTGCTTACATGAATGTAAATAAATCAAGAGCTCCCCCACTGACCATAATGACACTATTCCTGATTGTCACTGTTGTGGCAGCACAGTCAAGTTCCGTGGCAAGTGACACCAGGGGAAATGCCATGATAGCAATCCTATACTGCATTGTGTGCATCTTTTACCACCTAGTAATATTTAAAATATGGGATGCATTTGCTTTTCAAATGTCCTGTAAAATGCTACATGCTATAAATAATTCAAACCAATAATAATGGGATGCCTGGGCGTTTCTTTTTCAGGTTTAAGAAGGCAACTGTCTAACTTGGTGGAATAAACTGTTTTTACTGAAGAAGTTTTCACTGCTGATAAAGAAATGGCTTACAATTAGATACAGTGAATATTAGCAACAGAAAAAGACTTAACAACAAAGCAAAATAGTGCTGGTGTATACATTTTTATTACTTATTCATCTTCTGTGTGGTTTTGAATCCCTTCAAAATAGAACTGAAGTCCTGTGCCTCTACCCCGGGCTAAAGCTATAGTCACTGGCACATTGTATAAAACAGGAGCACTGGCTTCTCCTCTGGCCATGTTATAAAACTGAAGAGCATTTTGCTTTTCAAAGACAGATTTTAGACACAACTTCAGGAAAGGATTGGGGCATATCTCTCAAAACGAAGAGACTTTGGCCCCTGAGAGGGGCAGAAGTAAGACATACTCCCATCCTCAACACTTCCCTAGCAGGTAATTCAACACGCTGGCTTCTGGTTTCACCTTTCTCCTCCTTCAGCAGGCTAACACTTCAGGATCCCAGCCTGCTCTAACTCTTTTCACTGCGTGATAAGCTTAGGTGACCATTTCAGGACAGTGGATTCTGGTATGGGAGCGACACACCTGCGAAACAGGCATGACAATGTTGAGCTTCTGGGGTGAAGTATGGAGTTAAGTTTTGCTCAGAAAAAATATAAACATACCCTGAAAAAGACTACATCCTGTATTTCCATGACTTCAAAACCAATTAAGCTTTGTTTCCCTGCTCATTATGCTTAATTATTCCATCATACCACCTCCAAAAAGCTATTCATAGTTACATGTGTCATGTGATCTCAGCACATCTCTGAAGACTAAAGGTTTGCAAGTACATTTTGTGAAATAGCAGCAAGCAACTGGGGCAATGTGGTCAAGTGGGCTCTCTCTGAGACATCCCCCCTTTGTGGAGCTGTTGGGGAAAGCTGCAACCCCCTTGACTCTCTCAGCAAGGGGACCTTGAAAGAGCTTGAGAAAGAGCTGGCCAAGGGTGTGGTTTTATGACACGGGCGAGCCCATCTTCAGGCAGTCTCTGTTGGTTAATATGTCTGTGGGTTTAGCTCCCCAAGCTGACTCCTCAGGCTGCGAGACGAGCACAATGTGCTGCACATGGAAGGCAGCGGGACCCCACACCCGATGGGAGGGCTCAGATGGGAACCAGAACCTCCTTTTTCAGCAGCAGCCCCCAGAGGGGATCTATAGGCTCAGCCCTATCCTCAAACCACAGCTTCAGTATGACAGTAAGTGATAGCTCCAAGTCTGAGAATGAACGCTGGAACCCTCACTTGAGCAGATGGGAATTACTGTGCTGAATTTCAAAAGAAGGGAATTTAAATTCCATATGATGCCAGTGCTTTCTTTTCACCACCTCATCCCCCCTGCCTGCCAGAACCTCAGCTAAGGAATTGTCCACATCCTGGTTTGAATGTTTCTATGGAGTCAGAACTTGAAAGAATATGTCTGTGCTCAGAAATTATGCGTAAGTCCATTACAGCACAACAATAACTCAACTGTAATCGCCTAGCAGTACGGGCTGAAACAAAGCAAGTATGAGCAAATCCAGAATCTGGGCAAGCATGAGAAAAGTCAAGAGATGATGGACAGAGACCCCTTTGAGACCACTGGACTCTCACATGACTGCTGAGCCTAGTCCTCCGCAATCAACAAGAAACATTGCGCTAGATATATAGTCCTCAGGTTCTCAGACATTTTTTCTACATGCTCCAGTTCACCACAGCAACAAAGCACCTCCAAAAGCTCTCTCATGACTCTCATGAACTTAACACCAAGTGGGAATGACCAGAAACTGTAACTCTCATGTGGTAAACGAAGAGAGCAGGAGCGAGCAGAAGCATTGCCAATGCTCCTCATGAAGGAAGGAAGTTCAGCAAAGCTTGGTAAGAGGGCTTGCACACCACATGAGATGATAGATACCAAGAAAGATTAAAAAACACATCACCAAAGTACTTTGCAACCTGAGTGGAGGAGAAAGCTTCTTCTGACCACAGATCTAAAGACTGATGCAAGCTGGAGCTCATGGCAAAGACATACCAAGCAGACACTTGGTACGACTCTGAGCCCCAGAGCACCCTGACCTGTGTCCTGGCTCTGGATGTGGCCAATGCCCAATCCTTACAAGAATGCCAACACGCATAGAAGCTTTCTCATGCAGCCTGCAAAAGTCCTGCAGCATGAGCTGAAGGCAATGTTAGCATGATGCAGTGTGAAAGTAGCTTTAAAATCCCTTTGGGCATTCCAGTGTAGCAAATACCTAATGATTCATACTTCTAGAGCACTAAACATGCCATTACCCCTGCAAGAACCTGATAACTGTAAAAATCCCAAGACAGATAGGAGGACTGTTCAGCGAGATCCTGTAGCTACTAGATCAATGTCTTCTCACACAGATAGGAAATGAGAAATTATGTGTTCAATAGTTGAAAAATACAAATTTCTCAATAGAACAAAAAGGGGGGAAAATCGAACCCTGTTCCAAAACATTGCACTGAGAAGATGTGATCCCCTCAGTTTGGTCTCCATTATAACAGTTGTTGGCTATTTTAACAGGAAAAGCGCAAGAAACTTTGCAAACTTGCTTTCAGACAAGGTAATTTCAGTAGAAGTTGAAAAGTGCTGACGACAGTGGAAAGATCCTGTAGACTGAACTCTAGAAAACAATTAATCTGTGTTAATGATGTCCAGAGGAAGTGACAGGAAGTGCTGCTTAAGGGAGATCAAGCCCATTTTACCCTTGAGCAGATACTACCTGAAAGGGCAACAGCATCTTAAGATACTCCTTTTCATGTTTGCCAGTATTGACCTTGTTCAGGCAAATTATCAATCTCCGCATCCCCTCTGAACTCTCATCATTATGAGTGCACACACCCCCTCAGTGTTTGACATGCATACATTGTCTACATGAATTAAACCAACTTGCATTTGTACGCTGAGCAGCTGGTCTGAAATTTACTCCAGAAGAAAATAAAAAAAAAAAAATTCCAAAAACCATATACGCAGCTGGGATTGCTTATGAGTGAAAAATGTGGTATCTTTATAGCCAACAGCATATGTATTCAGTACGCAGATCTACAAATATTGGATTCACTGCCAAAATCATTGTTAAGCAAACTGGCTGACTCTCTGCATTTTCCTGATGAACCAGAAGGAACCTGCTGATGAGCAGGAGACAAAGTAGAGTACTTTGCAAAAAATTTAGATCATGGATTTATGGTGTGTAGCACAATGCAGTGCCATCTATCTAGTCCCAGAGGAGCTGGTATGCCCCTGCAGCACGGCATGTTTCTGACCAGGATACGAGCTCGGATCCCGGGGAGGTGTCAGCACCGTTGTCACAGGCTCCAATGGTGTGACTATTCTGTGGCAAACTAGCCTACCTGGAGCAAGGTCAGGTACCTCTGCGCACAGCGGTGGTGAGTGCTGTAGATCCACCAAATGGCACCCACAAGTGACACTGGAATGAGATCCTGTTTTCAAAGGTATTTAGTGGCCTCTTGAAGTGCAGAAGATGACACACGCAACAGCCTCTTCCTCCGCAACACTTAACCAGAACAGCTATATTGCTTAGTTTGCAAGATCAAAAATAGATAATTAAAAAAAAATCAGTCTTCATTTATGTCTTTCTTCGAAACATTAACAAATGCTAAATTCCCCCCTTCTTATTTCAGATAATGGAATCTATGTAATGAGAATAATTTTTAATAGAGCATCTCTGTGTTTTTACTGAGGGCATATTTTTACCCACTGCTTGGAGCTGACTTTGCACATATTCATTCTGCTATTTTAGCAGTGGGAGACTAGGTTAACACACCAGTCATTCACTCCTGGAGATCTGGATTCAGTTCCTGGCCTACATGACAAGTGATAATGAGTTTGGTTATTGAATCTCCAGGGGATATTTGTTCACATTACTAAGCAACCGCATAATTTGGCAAGATGTGTTAAGTATGTGCTAAGGATAAGACCAGGGGCCAATTGCTCAAATGACTGACACAATGCAGCCTCCCTCACATCACTGCACCAAACTCCTCCTCTGTGCAGTTCTGCTGGAGATCAGGAGAACTGTGCAGGTTTTTCAGCATGTCTGTTTTCATGTCTGTACCGACACAAGGCCAGTGCACAGCGTTGCAGGTACCACCTGGATCTGCAAATACATAAAAAAACAGGACCTATGTCCCTCCCATCAAGCTCAGCACACAATTCAAGGTTACTTTAATCAGCTATGCAACCTTTTGTTGAGCACTTGTTGCACCCAAGCAATAATAAAAGACAATGCAAGCTGAAAAAAAAAAAATTAGGGATTTAAAAAATAATTACATAATAGTTATTTATTTGCCTATTGGCAGGCTACTCTTCAGGGTTTGCATCTTAAGGCTTTTCTCTGCAAACACAATGTTTAGAAAGTTTCATTTAAACAAAACGAGAACCGAAACTCTTGCACGATCACAAAACTCCAGAAAACAGTATGTTGGCCATTGCAAGTACCAGTCACGGTGTTATGTCACGTTGGCTAAGCATTTCTGGCTTGAGTTTCCTTAAAACGGGCAGATTGCTTCTGCAACGAATGTGGCAAAAGTAGTCACTTATCCTAAGGCTACTTCCAGGTGATCTTTTGACCCTAGTCTACCTGACTGTGCCCCAGCTTCAACAGGAGGCACGTGCAAGCTTTTATAGATGTCCTCTAGACTGGTGGCACAACCACTGGGAGAGCAGATTGGGTCTTTCAAGGATGATACCTATGGGTATATAATTGCTAAGCTATTTTTAAGAAGTCTGGCAACCTCCTTTCCCTGTGCTTCGATATAATAGATCCGTGAGCTCTGAACGTTTCTAAGGAGCAGGCCCATCCCAGGATTTGGGAAAAGAAAGGCAGACTTTGCCTTGTCTCTGCATTACAGTGGCACATGCGTTGGTGCTAGGTACCCAGAGCCCAGGCTAGCAGGGCTGTCTGCATGCTCCTGCCCTATGGACCCTGGAAACTTTGGGACCAAACACTGAGATGTGTAAGGAGATTTAGGTACTTGAGGAACAAAGGTGTTCTTCATCACTTTCTGGGACTTTGGTGTCTACATGTTTTAGGTAAGGGAAAGAAGGCATTCTGGATCCTTTCCTCGATATACTGGGGTAGAGATAAACCTTATTCATGGGTCATAGCCATCTGCTACAAATTAAGGTTCAAAAGGCGTTAACGCTTCCAGCATGTAGGAGATCCAGATGTCACTTCAGCACCCAGTTGTATGACAAAAGTCAGAATTCATTGATAGCTTCTGCAGGAATTAAGGTTCAGCACCTGGCAGGCTTAAACCCATAGCAGAGAACAAAAAAACCAGGAGTAAGCCTGCTCCCATTCCAACAGGAACGACACTCATCGTGGGGGTGGCTGGTAGCTGAGTAAATCTGGTACGGCTGCAAATCAGGAAATAACTTGTCAGCCAACTCCAAGTCTTTTTTTGGCACACAAGCCTCTTGGGGAGGATAGTGGCAGGAATGAGGCATTTATGTCTGATCACTTGGGAATTTTATGAATAAAAAGATAAAGCTCACTTGCTGTGAATCACTGAAAAACAGAAAACTCTCCCTGCCACGACCAAGAAAGCGTGTGAATAAAACTTCATTGAAGAGAAGCCATGGTAGAGTGTGATGTTACTCATAAACAAACGCCAGCAAGCTTATGTTCACCATGAGCTGGGACACGCAGCCAACAATTAAAGAGCTCCCGTTTACATTGGAAATAATGTCATAGTGCCGTTCCAGTTTTCACTGAAGGTCTGGACAGTGACAACATCTGAGCCGTCAAGGGAAGGTGGACGTGAGCGTGGTGTTTCATCTCATGTAGCAAGCTCACAGCAGCCAGGCAGGGCCCTGCTCCCCCCGCACCGCCCTCGCCTTTTGGCAGTGCCGTGCCTCCGAAGCACAGGCAGCCACCACTATAGCAGTAACTTCCACTACAGCACTGTGGGTGAGAAGACGGTTACAGCCTACCTGATTTGCCAGCCCATCTACAGCAACATCGAGTCGTGTCAGAAACGACAGAGAAAACATTTGCTTTGATTTAGAGTGCCTGCCATCTATTTAGGGGATGCCAGAGACTCCAAGAGTGTGAACATGTAGCAAAGTGACGAAGGCATCTAATCTAGCACTTGAATTTATTTTATATGTATTTTTCTCTCTTCCCTCATAACACTCCACCTTCCCCAGATTATCTTTAAATCAAGTTCTGCTCCAGTCTGATGCAGTTCTTTGGAGTTGTATAAACCTGTCTGCTCAAACGCTCCACCCGCAGAAAAGCTGTGCCAGCTTTAACTTCATCAAACCTACCATAAATCCTAGACATGCCAGAGAATGCTGCTGAAATGCCAAAGCAAGCCATGTTTTCCAAGTCTCCTGCAGGGAGAATGAGCCCTGAACCCCAAATGAAAGATTGTAAAAATCAAGCAAAACTATAATTGCTTTTTGCTAATTGGGAGACCACTAATATAAACACCACTTTCCTCATGCATGAAGCTGTCCTTCCTCCTGCCAGGTTTTAAGGATGGTATCTTCAGTTATTAGAGCATTAAGGTGCATTCACCTCCTGCTAAAATGCCCAACAAGATAATGACACGAGAAATACGAATATGCATCTGAGACGGGGGGGCTGGGAGGCGACCCAGGCCAGCGTCTTCTCCTGGGCACTGGCAGTAAGGAGCCGCAGAAAGCATCCTACAGCCGTGCCAGAGGCTCAGACAAGCGTCGCCAAGAAAAGCGTGTTGCTCGCCACAGCGTCCAGCGGTCAATAGATGCTTGACCAACAACAGAGTGGCAAATGTCTCCAAAAGTAACGATGCCCCGACATCCCCAGGCAGACGGGCCTCATTATCCACTGACAGCAGTGTAAATCAAGCCTAAGCCGCTGGTGAAAAGGCAGCCCAGAGGAAATGAGAGTCAAGAGCCATTTTACTTTTGGCACATCAGATACTGAGATATTCAGGAATATGTTAACAAAAGGCCTCTTGACTCAAAATCTGCCTCTGTGTCATGCGAAACATGAGCCGTGGCAAATTAAAAAAATTATGGCCTGATCCTATTTATGGCATGAATCAGTGTAGTGCTGATGGTGTCAGTAGAGCTGGGGCAACTCACACCAGCTGAGAAACTGGCCCTATACGTTGAGTATACCATGCCTGGACATCTCTGACTCTTGGAAACTGCTGAAATGGCATCTGTTGCAGGTCAGCTTTCAGCTGAAGGGATTAAGCAGCTCAGGAGGTTGGTAACAGGATACGGGTGCTTCCATCCCCGCTCCTGGCTGCAATTCAGCCCAGGTTTACGCCGACCTTTGTGCGTGAATGGCTGTGCCAAGAGAGGCACCCAGCCGATGTGCTCGCCTTGTGCTGCCGGCAGACACGCTTCTGCACCGAGGAAGTAAAGCACGGTGCAACTTGGTTATCTCGCCAGCGAGAAACTGATGGAAATGCAGTTAAATGGTCTCATCTGTCCCTCAGGCCAAGGTCAAGGCATACTGGTGGGACAGGCATGGGGTACCTCTACGTTGGCAAGGGTGTAGAGATTAATTATAAATATTATTAATTCAACTTATTTTATCCAAATGAAAGCTGGCAGACAGAAATCTTCAGAAGCATTTTATTCAAGCAGCAAAGTAAAATTAATTTTGTTGAAACAGCTACTTCTTCTAGACTACAGAGTTCAAAGGCAAAACCCCATTTATACCATCTCTGAATGTCAAAAACACCCTAGCTAACCAAACATAAAAAGGAATCTCCTAACTTTCCCTCCAAAACCAGGACAAATTTAGCATGGGAAAAAAAACCCAAAAACATTAGAGATCATCAGACTGCTTTGGGTAGGATCTGGCTGGTGCAGCAATGCTATGGGAGTGCACGTGGGTTGCATCACTGCATCTGCAGTGCCACCTTAATGGGTCCAGGTTCCCTCTGCGCCCTCTGAGAGGCAAGGACCAGCCATGCCCCCATGGCACGTGGCTCCTCTTCCCTCTGGGGCTTTCAGAGATGCTGAAGAGTGGCCGCAGCCCTGCTGCCACCCTCGTGATCCTGATTTTGCTGCGAGAGGGAACAACGGCCCCATCTTGCCCTGCCGGCTGTGTGCCACGCGGGGCTGGGCCATGCCTGCTGCAGTGGCAATGGGTGCACGCTCCCAGGGAGGGAAGCTGGATGCTCCCGGGGCAGCTGGCAGAGGCCCTCTGCAGCTGCAGGAGCAGGACTTGCCCCAACATGGTGAGGTAATGACACAGTTGGGGTCTGTTGAGTTTTGTAGCTGGAAGAGGAATTTCTCTGGAATCACTTGCTGCTTATAAATGTAAAAAAGTAGTGTGCTTATACAATGTTGAGACTGAAGGCTTGAGCAGTGGGACAGATAATATAATACTCCTTCTGTGGCAGTGTCATTAAATAGAACTTTGCATAGAAGCCAAAGCACAGCACTGCAAATCTCTCTCTCCCTGGCAAAATCCTTGCTGCCTGCATTTTTCTGTATTACTCATTACCACCAGGAGAATGATTTATTTTGAAATAGGAGGGAGAGGAGATGCTTGGCACTGTGGCTTTGAAGAGTTCCAGTCTTCTGCTCTGCAAAAAGTATTCCAGCAAAAATACCATTGAAAAAAAAAAAAAAGAGGATTGCACATTAAAAGGAAGAAGAATAAAAGATTTTGTACAGTGTGAATTCCAAGATGATTCACATCCTGTTCCTCCTTCCTCAACATACGTCCTTATGATAGCATGACACCTCCTGCAAGGAGTCTTTCCTCGATGGGGAAATTCACTGAGGAAGGTCAGCACAAGGTTTGTGCAAAACGAAAGCTCCTCCCAGCCCGGTGTTATCAGTGCTAATGGGAAAGACTGGTTAAAATGAGGCAGCAAATAACAATTGCCTATCACCCGGATAAAGGATGGAGGCACTCAACGGAATGGCAAATGCTGACATAAATTCTATGTACATGACACATATGACATCTGCGGAGGGGAGGGCATGAGACAGCTGGATACTCCGTGGTTTGAGAAATGAGAAACTCTGCTTAATTAAGCTGTACTGACCCTTTGGCAGGGCAGAAAAGACTCTACCTTCCTGCAATATCTTTTCTCTATTTTAATGTAGCTCCCTGAGGGGATTTTAAGCACATGGGGCACCTATCAGTTCCCCAGTCTCTTTTCATAAAGGTGCAAAAGAAGTATATGTTGGCTGGCATAGGTGCAAAAGAAGTATATGTTGGCTGGCTCAACATAATAATGATTTTCACTCCTATAAATACATAATAAAATAAAATAAATACATAATGATCTTAAAACTCTCTTCCTGCATTTAGTTTTAATTTCTTATGAATTCTATTGACATCTAGTTGCATGCCAGAAGGGCATTTGACACCAAATCTTAGAGGTGCTCCCTAAAAATGCAGTAAGTCAGGGTAACCTGCTGCAGATTTCTGGTGGCTGCCAAATTATTCCCAACCTCTACAGTTACAGCTTCACCTTCCCTCTTTTTTGAATGTCTGAAGAAACCAAGCCTTGAAAACAATCCAAAAAGCGCATCGGAGATGACAAAGATGAGCAGTTTTTTGTTCTCGTTCTCCACAATGTGGCCACCAACGCTCAGCTATCCAGGAGGTATTTGCTGTTTCTTGGGCTACCTGACTGACCCTTCATCTCAGCTGCAGGCTTTTGCCTCTCCCACCCAGCTAGCATTTCTACCATCATTAGCCATGCAGGTTTTCATTGAATTTTTCCCATCGTTATCTGCTTGATGGGCAGTTGTCAGTTTGCTGCTAACCCTTCTTTAGCTAAGCAGCCCCAGGAGGCTGCTAGGTTTGATAGGTTTGATGGCGGGGCGATGCTGACCGATTTGTCAGGAATCAATCACAAGCTGCACAGTTCACCGTGTATTAAAAGGATGCCATCATTTGATCATGTACGTGTAGGATGGCCAGTTAAATCAGACTGACAACCTGTTGCCAGCTTGGTACAAAGGAAAATACCAGTGCTGACAATATGACAGCTTTCCAGGGAGGCAGCTGTGGGAACGGGACGATATGATGGTGAACAGGCTGTCAGAGCATGCCAAACCGCTGTCCCAGAAAATCCCAGTGCAGAGCAGTTTAACTACTACAAACACATTACGTACGTGTCTTCTTTCATTAGATCTTGTCTAATCTCATTACGCTAACAGCCTAACCAATGGCAATAAGCCACTCGCTTAACAAACACTGTGTAGCTCTAATTGGCATTAATAGGAGATACCTGCCTGCCCCTCTGTGTGTCAGAAAGGTGCAGTCCTCCAGAGCTGGCTCCCCTGCGGCAATCAGCAGTGCTGCCCGTACCTGCTACCTCCGAGGCCAGGCAGCTCCTGCTCCTCTTGGGAGCCAAGCCAGAGGCACACACGCTTGTGCAAACAGCAGCTCTTCCATAGGGTCGGAAAAGGGAATAAGCACGATTTTCCTACGTCCTGCTAATCCCGGGTGCCAGTGAGGTTCTCCAGCAGCAGGGTGTAGAACATTGCATGCCCTGGGAGACTCTGCCTCGGACTAAGGGACCGGTACTGTCAAGGATGCTCCTACAACTGGGAAAGCACCAAGCTTGGAAACTCTCTCTCTCCTCCTGGTCTGTGCCAGTAACGTCTTTCGCTGCCAGTGAGGCACTGGCCCCCTTGTGCAGAGTTTTTACATTCTTTAAATATTGTGCAAGATTATATTTCCACATCCAAGAATGATAAAAATTGGCAACACACAGCAGATTTACTCACTCAGATTTATTCTTGTACCAGCAGCAGTGAAAATCTGCCTCCATGCTTTACTATATGAAGCACCATTTGTGGAATTATTCATTAGCACTTCATTTATAAATCAGACTTTTAAAAAGTTATTGGCAGTATCTCCCTCTTTCAAATTCCAAACTTTAATAAAAATAGATTTCCTTTTCAGAGTTCTGTGTATATAATACTGAGCAATAATTTTTTTTAATAATGTTTGTAAAATTTGGCCATAAATCTTTACCGCTAGCTTTCGTTCATGAACCATGGGTGTACCACTGAGCACAGGTTTTATTTAAAAGGGAACATGCAGATAGGACAACTCCTTTTGAGCCACCCATCATTTCCCTAAATCGTCCTCCCAAGGAAGAAGGACTATTTTATTTCACCTTTTGTAACTGGCTGGTCACCAAAGTGACTGCTTAAGACAATTTGCTGCTCTTGGCTCCTCAGGGCATGGCCACAGGGCTGGATGTGGCCAGGGTCTGGTGCTAAAGAGCTAATGGGGGCTGGTAGAGCCCCCCTGGCCCTCCTCACCTGCTCCCAGCCCACCCAGCCCTGGGGTTAATGGATCAGCTGAAACCTCAAGGAAGGGTAATATCTTGCTGAGATGATGTGATTTGACCACGTGCCAAGCCCCCATGCCTCCTTATCCACTTAGAAACAGATTTGCACAACGTGCATTTTGCTCAGAAGCATCTGAAAAGATTAATAAATGAGGAGATTGATGTACAAACTATTCCTCACATGAACGCTCCCCCCCCTGCTAGCGCCAAGTCTCATAAATCCATTTGGAGTCTCCAGGTTTTCAACTTTCCTCAAAGACCCAGCTCCTGGAGGCCAGAAGCCTCCCGGTCCTGCTCTGGTGAAGAGGAAAATCAACTGGAGGCCTCGACGCAGGTACGTCCCTTGGCCATTCCTCCCCAACAGGGACAAGCAGAAGCCAGTGGCGAATTCCCCCTTTAATCATGCCTGGTGTTGCAAATGTGGTTTGGGGTTTTTTTAAATAAAAATGTATTTTTACAAATCAGGAAGGTTTAACTCACACCTTCAGGGATGTGAGTACATAAAGCTTGTCTATGTAAAACCTTAGTGGTGAAACCCCACCAGGGGATTATCCTATCTCAAAAAGAGAAGGCATACTTTGCTGAGAAACAAATTTTCTCACAGTGCATGCATTCATTGTACAAATTTATTCGTTTAACAGCAATACTTAAAAAAACCCAGCTACTCATCTGATGCTCTAATCAAGAAATTACGATGCCTGGGAGATAAATATTGCTGTTTACAATTTATAACTGTTAATAAGCCTTGTCCCATGAAGTAAACAATTTTCATTTCCAGTCCAAAAGATTCTCTTCAGTGAAAGAAAAAGCATAATCTGATTTTTCAAAACACACCGAAACTGGACAGAATTGGAAAGGCAAGTATTTAGTTAAGGAATTTCCTTCTCACGTGCTAATCCTCATCACTTCTCACCATATATGACACTCCTGCATATTTCAATTTACATGGTGCATTTATTAATAAATCCGACGATTTATTAAATTAAATGGCAAAAGAAGGTGGGGGATGAGAGGCCTTATGTGGGAAGAGAGGTTTAGAATAGATCCAAAAGAAAGCACTTTGCAAGACAAAAGATAATCATAACTGGGGCACTTCTGTAACCTGTTTTTGAAGTAACATGAATTTAAATTTTAGACCTACCCTTTGATCTAACTTTTCTTTTTTTAAAAGAAACACAGATAGTACAATAGCTGCAAGCAAAATCTGCTATTAATTTCTGGTGGATGGAAGGAGTACTCGATACCAGCATTTGCAGGGCTTCATTGCTTCACGGAGGGAACACTGAGGGCAAGGTTTGTGGTTTACAGATCAACACCTCCTATCAGCGGTGCTTTTCAGGCAAGCACCGCCAGCCTCTTCGTGCTATAAAAATGGCCTAAAATCGTCAAGCTTGGCTCTGGGTTTCCTTGAAAGTAAATGGAGTTTTCTTACTGAGTGAAGAAATGTTATCCGGCTTCTGCTTCCAAGTACTAAGTGCCCTGTTTTACTATTCATCTGCGGTTGTTTTACCACCAGAAACGTGAAATGGAAAAATGTCCAAATTCAAAAAATCTGTCCGTACATGGAACAGGGCCATGTACCTATTACATTACAGGCTCTGTCGTCTGCTGTGACAACAAATATGTATGCAAGGAAGAAACCCAAGAAACATTGCAGACACCGGAGCGCCCTGTGCATGTAATATGATCGGGCTATTGTTTAAGACCCATTTTAGGGGATGAAAATATTTCTCTGGCAATGCTGCGAAGGTAAAAACAGCTCAAATTATCTGCTGTGTAAGCACCATTCACATGAATGAAATATGCCCAGGGACCATGAATCTTGTGACAGACCTTTCCTAGCTGTATTATCCATAGCACACTCTACATTTTTAGATAGGAAACACATTTCTTTGCTCCTTTATGCTTGTTTACCTTGGTCTTCTCATTTCTACTTCACATTACTCATATCTGTTAGGCAGCTGGCTCTGTTGGGATGACAAAACTAACAATTTCAGAGCCACATATCCTTGCTCTGAGAAGAAAGCAGCTTGCCTGTACCGCTCACAAAAAATTCAAACATGAAAACTCACCCATGAACATGGTCAACCCCCCTTCTGGGAAATACTATGGACACGCGTTGTGACTTTCTGGTTGGAAATGTCCCTTGCAAGGGCTCTCAAAAGAGTTCACATGAGGGGGTGTGCTAATGCCCATCTGGGGGCTTGCGAAATGCCACACACAGCATGGAGAGGCTGCGCCTCTTTTTAACAACACTGGCAACAACGCTGGGCTAACCATAGTGCTTATCACCACTTCTTCCTAAACACGAGACCAGCAGCAGGGACAAGAAGGAAGAGCTATGAGATACAAGCAAGAACAAATTAAGAAGTCGGTACGCAGACAGAGTGGAGAACAACATCATGAAACTGCAATAACCACTTTATAAAGCCCAAATTACATAGGACTGTCTGAAAAATAGCTAAGATGACTACATCAAACCTCACCAGCAACTCTTTAAACTACCAATTCATCCAGTCTCTTTCCTCCCCTAAAATTAATTTTAACATTTAACCTGATGCACTGAAGGCATTTATAAACAAAACAGACATCAATAAGTATTATTAATTGCTACTCTCTACGGAGATTCGGGTTGGTGGGTCACATCCCTCATGTCCTTTGCCATCACTACACAAAGTCGAGAGGGCAGGACGGGACCAAGGACAACAACGGGCCAGCTCCCGCTCCAGCTGCAGCAAGCGCTCCCCTGTCCTGCCTGTCCTGCACATCCCATGAGCAGCTGGGAGGAAAAATCACAGATACACAAAGGCAGAAGAAAAAATACAAGTAATAACTGAACGAAGGAACGCTCTGCAGACAAGGGAAAAAACAAAAATCCTTGCTCCTTTCCTGGAAACATTGTTTGTACCAGTCGAAGATGATAGTAAAGAAGAGCCATTTTCCCAGGGAATAAAATGATCTTGTTTTTCTGAAGATAACATTGCAAGTCTAAAATAAAAAGGGTATGGAGTTATCGCATCCACTCCAAAATTTAATCTACTGAATACACTTCTGCATAAAACCAACACACTCCTACGAAATCAACTTCTCCTCTTTATCCATCTGACTTGTTCTCATGAGTCATATTAAAAGAAGAGCAAATGTTTTAGGATTCAAAATCTGAAATATTTCAAGATATCTAGAAATATCTAAAAATCAAACTTTTGAATGGTTCAAAAACACATAACATACTAAACCAAGCATACTTCCTTTTATTCCAATTTAACATCAAATTCCAACCTCTCCTGGCAGATCCTACTTGGAGGATCTTTGCTCTGTTAAGTCTCATTCCTGCTAATTGTCTGCTGAAAGCTGAATAAATATGCCTTCAGGGTAGCCAATGTGCTTTGAGGGTTTTGGCTGTCTGTTGGTATGAAGGATCCAAATTTTCCTCGTTCCTGGTTTTTTTGGTTGTTGCTGTGGTTTTGAGAAAGATTATGTTAATATTTTGAAAGCAATCCAAGCCTTCTTTTTACTTGAGTAATTATTCCACATCATTCAGTGCTTCCAGCTTTGAAAATATTTCCTGGGTTCCTCCTGGTGGTCATCTACCCCATAACGTAAAAGGGGATAAGCATGCCACATTTGTTTTTCAGTAACTGGGAGGTATGTAGCTAGCTGTGGAATAAAATTACTCCAAAGCCAGTCTTGGCTCTGTTTCAGTTTCAAAGTTATTTCTTACTTCCACACAGCATTAATTTTGTGGTACAGCAAACACTTACATTTGTCCTAATTTTGAAATCTGACTCAAGGTCTTTAAATGTTGTTTTCATTCACACTGCAATAGATCTCTCTACTTTAAGGAAACATTTACTACATACTTTCAACCAATTTGAGGTTTAACCTCATAAAAATCTCCTTAAGGTGATGACCTTCACACTGATCCACTTCCACCACGGTTGAATTTAAAATACTTGTTTCAAAGTACACTCTGCTTAATTTTCCTATTGAATGAGGCTTGGCCTAGAAAGCCAGTGTTCTGTATGGGATGAATTTCCAAAGTAAGTTTTGAACAATATCACAGAAGTGAGAGAGAGGTGGGCAAGATCAAAACAATAAGTAGACCTTCAGAGCGCCGGGCACCCCCTGCAAAGAGGAAGAGCTGGCAACCTGCTAATCACAGCAGGGTTGACTCAGCTGTCCTCATTCATGGAAGTAGGCCAATGCATTTGAAGGGAGCTTTACTGAGTAAGTGAAGTGCAGCTCAGTGTAAGAATGACAAGAACTAGCTCATCGGCTGGTCAAAAAAAGCTAATCTGTCTTGCTCGGTCCTCTCCTAAGAGGTGTGCCTTAACCCATACAACCACGTTGGGTTTTTTGCATTTCCACTTGGAAGTAAGGAGAGCCTTCCTTCAACTTCTGAAAGACAGAGCAAGCCAGGGCTCTGCGATGTTTTAATTGGTTCACTTGGGAGCCACCCAGATTTGAATTCCTGATTTATGTTAATCACAGGCTGAAAACTCTCTTTATGCCAGAGAAGTCCTTCTTATTCTGCCCTCACTTAATGTCATAGCAGGGAAATATACATGAATGCAATTAACATTTATGTTCTTGACTTAACTTGACTTGGACAGAAAAAAAAATAATCTCTGTCAGCTAGTATAAAATTTACCACTTCTATTTTTATTTTAAGAAGAATTAAGTAACTCAGGCTTTTGAAAAGGAACAAAGGCTATGTACCCATCACTTCTACTTTGTAGTCTCAGATGCTACATGCATATATTTGGGGATAAAAAAAAATCAATAAAAAAACCAAAGGGTTTTAAAAAATGCAGATCAACTTCCCCATTCCTGGTTTTATCATCCCCTGATGTTCCAAGAAGCTGGAAGGAACTAACTTTCATCCTCAAGAAAAGAAAGACTCAGACAACTCCACCACATGCTCCCAAAGTTCACTGGGACACTTTGGAAGAGAAAGGCTCTGCCTACGTCAGTGTGTGGTGTGGAGCCACAGAAGAGGATTGGCAGAGTGGTAGAACCAGTGCTGAGGACCTAAGAATAGAATTGAATTGAATCGAATCAAATCAAATCGAATCATTAAGGTTGGAAAAGACCTCTAAGATCTTCTAGTCCAACCGTCAACCCAACACCACCATGCCTACTAAACCATGTCCCGAAGTGCCATGTCTACACGTTTTTTGAACACCTCCAGCGATGGGGACTCCGCCACCTCTCTGGGCAGCCTGTTCCAATGCTTGACCACTCTTTCAGCAAAGAAATTTTTCCTAATATCCAATCTAAACCTCCCCTGATGCAACTTGAGGCCATTTCCTCTTGTCCTATCACTTGCTACTTGGGAGAAGAGACCAACACCCACCTCGCTACAACCTCCTTTCAGGTAGTTGTAGAGAGCGATAAGGTCTCCCCTCAGCTTCCTCTTCTCCAGACTAAACAACCCCAGTTCCCTCAGCCGATCCTCATCAGGCTTGTGCTCTAGACCTTTCATCAGCTTCGTTGCCCTTCTCTGGACATGCTCCAGCAACTCAATGTCCTTCTTGTACTGAAGGGCCCAAAACTGAACACAGTACTCGAGGTGCGGCCTCACCAGTGCCGAGTACAGGGGCACGATCACTTCCCTGGTCCTGCTGGTCACACTATTCCTGATACAAGCCAGGATGCTGTTGGCCTTCTTGGCCACCTGGGCACACTGCTGGCTCATGTTCAGCCAGCTGCCAACCAGCACCGCCAGGTCCTTTTCCACTGTGCAGCTTTCCAGCCACTCATCCCCAAGCCTGTAGCGTTGCATGGGGTTTTTGTGACCCAAGTGCAGGACCTGGCACTTTGGCCTTGTTAAACCTCATACAGTTGGCCTCGGCCCATCGATCCAGCCTGTCCAGATCCCTCTGCAGAGCCTTCCTACCCTCGAAGGACTGCGCTGTAGGTACTTGGTGGTCTTTACCTTGGACGAGGCTCCAGTCTGTGGCCATGAACTAAATGCCCATTACCAGTTGGGGTGCATGAGGTGTGCTGGACTGCATCTTCCCACTCAGTTTCCTCTGAAAAGATCAAATTTGTGTTCTTCAAGACCATCCCATGACAGAGCCAAAGCACAGTTAAGTAGGATGCTTGGATGAGACACTTCAAACACACAATACTGGTCCAAATGATAATACCCATGTAGACAAATGCAGTGACCAGACAAAGAAGATGCATGTTATTTACTTCTGCCTCAGGAAACTTGACAGAACAAAGCCCTGCTGCAACCTTCCACCTTTGGTGTACAGCTGACGGAGGCTGCTGCAACTCTTCATTCCCTGAGGTTCATGCTGCTGCACCAGTCAGCTTAAAAACAGGCAGTATGGGTCTGTTATGTGCTAGCACTCGTCATTCACAAAACTCATACTCTTTAAAGTCTGCTAACTTGTACTGGACACAGGTGAAACAGGGTCAGTAGATTTAGATCAACGTGAAAGAGGTGCCTGTGAGCCTCCAGCCCAAGGAGCAGCAATGCCTCATCAATGAGAGACCCTCCCAAGGCGGCTGGGGTCACCCTGCAGTGAGTCCAGCCTTTTCCCCGCCAGCACTCATTCTGACAGCCTGAACCCCCATGTAACATGTGCAGCAGTTCAGCACTCCTTCCTCACCGTTTATGCTACCCCATGAAAAGCTATAATTACCCTGGTGCCACATGGTGTAGAGATGGGTGGGAGCAGCAGAACCAGAGCAGATCAAACAAGCACTCATCTGACTGCTTTTGACAAATGGAGATGAGGAACCTGAGTCTTTTTGGAGATCCATGGCGATTTGGTCACTTTAGAGGAAGGACCGAGCCAAGCTGATTGTTCCTGCAGTGGCAGGCACAGCTATTGCAAGGTGGGGAGGACAGCTATTCCTGCAGCACCTCCCACCTGGGCAACAGGAGAAGTCCTGTAATAAAGTCTGCCCAGTCCAAACTTCACATCCCCCTCCCATGTGCTTCCCCATCCCCTCCTGCAGGGTAGCCTCTCTGCCCAAAGACCCCGAATGAACGAACGCACAGCCCTCTTCCTTGCTTGTCCTTCAGCTGCTTGAGAGCATCACATCCTCCTATTAACTCCAGTCCACTCAAAGCAGTGCTTTTTATCAGCCCTTCGTCCTGTCCAGTTTCTCCTGCAACAAGGCTGTTCCACTTCATTTAGATCCTATGCCTTCCAGTTTTGCCAATATTGTATCTTAGTTTTATCTACATCTTTTATATAAAGTATATTTATCTGCCTCTTGTGTCCCAAGGCACTAAAAGAGGGCACTTGAGCTTTAAAAATTCAGCGACTGTTTTTTAAAAACCTCCTGTTTTGTGCGTCGTTCATTCCAACATGCTGAAGACCAATTTTCCCTTAATAGGGTCTCAGGAACCTGGAGAACCTGGACAGGACAGATGAAGTGGAATTGCTTCATTTCTAATAACCCAGACATAGTGCAAAGTGCTCTGAGAGTCTTTCATTCAGCACTTATTTATTGTTCATAATTCACCTCCTTCTGACAGAGAAGGGCATGATAGAGCTAATTTAATATTTCCATGGTCAGATTCCATTCATATTTGAGTGAAATATCAGTAAATAAAACTGAAGCACCATTTATTAGGCTTCTGAAATTGTCACAGGTTAGGTTATCAAACACATCGTGTGCCGACAGCATGAAAATTAATTCACAATCCTGCTCACCAGACAGTGGCCAAGGAATCATTCAATCCAGGTGACCAGTGCTTTTGAGAAGCCCTGCGTCCTTCCAAAAATATGGCCCGATTAAAAAGTCCAGCTGAGATAAATGAGAATCGAGGGAATATGGCAATTTATACAGAATTGTTTAATGGAGTGAGCAAAGCTGTTTGGTTGGGGTGGAGAGGGAAGAAAGTGCATTTGGTGTATGGGAAACACGGAATGGATTTGTGTCAGATTGTTCCAGGCCACAAAAGATGAAATCCTTCTCACCCCCAGAAGCAAAATGTTCCATCTCAGCATTTAATAACTGTAGCAGAGGGTTTTTTTTTTTTCCTTTTTTTCACAGAGACTTATCTATTTCAATCAGCATCTAACAACCAGCCACTGCCGAGTCCTGGCTGCGCTGGAAAGAAGCCTGGAGATGCCGAGAACCTTGGCTTGGACTGGTGTTTGCAAGTCCTGCAGCCCTGGCTTTCAGCAAGTTCACTAGGATTTATTGAGAGCCAGAAACCTGAAAGGTCTAAATAAGGATGCTCAAAAGGTTAGGAAAAACAAAGAATCCTTCAGCCACTTCTAGATTCAAGGTAGATCTGAACTCATGCTGAGTTTCAGAAATATTGGAAGAAAGATTTCCTTCCCCTTTCCCCCAGTGCATACATTGTTTTAGCTTTCTGCAAGGTAAAAAAGGGAAATTATGGAAATTGCATAAAAGAAAGCTTGATCTCACAATATTTCCAGCTGACTTTGGCAGCTTTAAGAATATTGCGTATGTTGCTGAACTACTAGATGTACATCGAGCCTGACCCTTTGAAGTGCACGCATCTTAAGTTCAAAGTGAGTCAGAGTCTAATAAAGTGATTTACCTAAATTGCCCATATTTTGAATTCTCAAGGGCCAAATGCCCCACTTAATTTGAATGCCACCAACGAACAGCAATATACTGAAAGCCTGAAAGATACCAGAAATCTCCAAGGCTGAAAGTGAGGACTTACATAACCCAAGAACGACTACGTCAACATTTCCTACTTATAACTCATTACAAAATAAAAAGGAGTTTGTAGGCAAGATAATTAAAATAAAGGAACTGTAAGAAAGATAGAAAATATCAGAGCTAGTCAACTAGGTGTTTTAGCTGAACTCATGCTTTTGGGCTATGATTTATTCTACTGGATGTGCCATTCGTTGGACTGTCGTAGTCCATCCACAGTCAGTGCTATTTCCCAAATCAAGTCATGCAAACACCAGGCAGGGAAGGATCACTCACTGTAATACAGTACATCAATCAAAAGGGTTATTTTCATGGACTTGGTCTCTAATCAAGCAGCAAATCATTCTCCAGTTTTGCTATCAAGGACCATTACTTTTAGGAAGTGCTTAATCTGAAAAAAATGCATCTATTTGAAGCTACAGGGCATCTGGTGAGATATACTGAAGACAGAGGAAATGAAATATGTGCCACACAATTTACCCTCTCTGTAGCGTTTTATGAATAGCTTATTTGCGGAGAGAGAGGTAAGTTGCTGGCAAGACAGGAGTTTTAGCTTTCTATTTGTCTAGTTTGTTGAGTCATTACAAAGGTCACTCCTGCACTTCAATTATCTTGAGTGCCACTTTTGATGGGGGAATTTTCAAATTATATCCAAGGTGCCTCAAATATTTGTGAAAGGCTTCAGGGTACATGCGCCTTTTTAATTTAAGTGCCTAGATAAAATTACTGTTACATCTGCGTGTTAAAGCATTTTCCCATCAAAGTCGAGGTAAAAGCCTATAAAGCCTCAATATGGCATCATCCAAACGTGGCTGTCCTCCTACAGGAGAGACATCCCTACCAGGGCATGCTGTGCCACCTGAACATGCTGTCTGGGTCAGCACTAATATGAGAGCGCCATTTACTGCATCCCCCAGCCTGCCAACCATCACTCGGGAAATCCCAACCCAAGGGACTGTATACATGTACAATGCAGAGAAACAAGCAGCAATATCAAGGTCGACTTTGAGTTACCCCCAAAAAAAGTTTATTGCTCTTTCACATAACACAGTTAGCATCTTGCAGATCTAATAATCCAAATAGCTCCTTTGTGCAGAGAGTGGGATATAGGAGCCCACATCGGCTTTCAGAAACCAACAGTGATTGAGGCTTGCACCCTCTGAAAAATGACTGTTCTCATCTCCTGTGAGTTTTGCTTTCAAGGACAGATTTTCTCAGTGGTCAAAACAGGCCAATATGCCCCCACATACACAACAGGTCAGCTTCCTGATGCCTTCTGTGGTAGGAAAACAGGATGGAGCATGGACATAACAGACCTGAAAGCTTCATGCTGGAACTTCTGAATTCCTGTTTTCAACTGCGGGGTGTTGTTCACTGTAACACTTTGCTCCAGGAGTGATCCCACCAAAATTTGTGGGGCCACCGCAAAAGCGGACTATTATTTTCTGAGCAAAGACAAACTGAGTGGAAAACACCCACACAATGGATGAAAGCAACATAGTCCCTTCTTGTACAGATCTTCTCTTCGGTGGCCCTTCAGATTTCTTCCACATTTTTAGGGGAATTGTTTTACTAAAAAGTGTTCTTAACTGCTTTCACAAAGGAAGAAATTTAGTTGCTGCTTAATGAATCCCACTAGTCACCATTCTTTGTTATACATAATGCACAGACCATACAGAATGACTTTGTAATGGCCGTTCAAAATGTGATCTAGATAATGAAACACATGTTAGATGAATGTGTCATAATGTGTCCTCCCTGCTGCCAGCCGCTCGCTCTGCCTGCCCGCGCCTGCTAATTCCTAACAGCGTGAGGAAACGCCTCTACGAAGACACCATCAGCTGAGCGCATACGTACCGAAAAACCCAGAGGAAACCAGGTTTTGGATATAGCTCTGAGTAGAGATAATCAACAAAGCGTATTTTTCTTTCTCACGTATTTGTTTCAATTAGAGCTTATTGAATCATCTCCGCAGCCCCAGAGAGGGCTCCAGCAATCATCAGTGCTGCTCAGGAGGTAATTCAGGATGCCGTCTGGAACAGTTGTCCTTTTTAATCATCTGCCACACACTGCTCTTTTAGAATGTTGTCACTCAGACACTGAAGAACAAAAAGGAATATTAAAGTGAAAGGGTGGCTGTTTGAATGTGGCAATTCCCTGCATAAAAATGAATCCCATTAATAGGAAAGCCCAACCTATCTCCAGGCAATATTTCAAGTCCTTGTCTGTCTGTAACCTCAGAGGAATTTAATTCCTTTGTATTATTTAAATTATACACTAGAGGGAGAAATTATGAGGTACTGGTCATTTAAAATGCTTTCTTTAAAATATATAATTAAAAGAGCTAGCAGCCCTCCTAACAGCAATTTCATCATGGCAGTCTAAAAAAATTCTGAATTTATTGGCATTTATAAAGTGTCATTTTGTCCTACAGCCTTTGGTCAGTAAACCAAGGTTTAAACAACTGCCCTCACAGTCTCATTCACTAATACCCAAGCATGTAAAAACAGTAAGTGAAACAGCAGCGGACCAAAAAAGGCGAAGGGGTCCTAAAAGAAGATATACAGTGCTCATACACTCCTTAGTTCAAAACCTTAACTACGTTCAATGGCTTCCCACTTCCTGAAGTAGTTCAGCGCGTGGTTACTATCTGGTTTGGAAAGTCCTGGGAGACTGAATATTTGGGCCAGATTTTTATCTCAGTTACCTGACTGTAAATCCAAAGCAGCTTGCTGGTCTCAAAGGTATTATTCCAGTTTATAGGTTAGGAGCAGTTCTGCCAGAGCAATGCACACTTTAAAAAAAAAAACCTTTCTGAATTCAGCAGTCGTTCAAACAAGCTAGCTGAAAATCAACTGTATCGGTAGGAACCATCACAAAAAAAGTAGGACTGCAATTGATAACGTACATGCCTAGTAACTACATATTTGCTGCAACACTACATTCATTTTCCGCCCCCCCCCCCCGAAGGAAGCGCCTATTTCTCTTATTCTACAGTCCTGTGCAAAACACCTCTGAAATCCAGGCTGGGTTCAGCAATGTATTAACCATACACCATTATAAAACTAGAATGCCGTTAATGTTAACATTTAAAAATTTCTTTCTTCTCAAAACAGCAGGGGAAAATGTGTCCTGAAATGGTATAAAACACCTGTGTAAGAACTTGGTCCAAAAGGATTTTAAAAAGAAGAAAACCCACCACAATCAGGGAGCTAATACCTTTTGGCTTGCCCACATATATGTGCATAAAAAAATACGTTTTTCTCTGAAAGTGAGGCTGTTGAGGATTTCCAGCAAGTACATGTGCCATTTTAGGGTCAAATACATAGTTTAATTTTATTTGGAGCATTTTTAAGCAAAAGGCCATGTTCAGAAGGGGATTCGGGCATCATTTACAGAATGAAAAGAGCCAGAGAGTTAAATGTCTCTGGAGCAGAACATGCATTTGAGAAGCAGATGACCCAAGTTCACATCTCTTCTGCCTCTGGATAGCTGTGTAGCACACAGCGGGTGGATGCTATTTATTTATTCGCTTATTTATTGGAACAGTTCCACTTTCCATGAAGCACATGCTCACTGGAGCAGGAATCCACATTGCTCCCTTCCCAGCTCTACCACAGGCTGGACGAAGACTTTTTCTGCTCTGGTGAGTATGTTTAGTACTTCATAACAAAACACCCTCAGGACTAATGGCTGAGAGCAACCATGCCGGTGCTCAAGGCACAGTCCTGCAAGAGCTGCAGGGGCGAGCATCTGCCTTGAATTGAGCAGGACAAGGACACGGACCTGATCATCCTCCTGCTGTCATGGGCTCCTCTGCCGGCTTGGCAAACGGTGCTTGAGTCCCCTTAAGCATCCACTCTCCAGAAGAAAAATCCAAACAAGAACCATTTCCACTACTTCTGAATTGTTTTTCCTCAGTTTTTAGCCTGATTTTCTAAGGATTATGTGATGCCACAATGTGCCTGCCTCTCCAGCTGCCCTAGTGACTTTTAGCCTGCTGGGCACTTTCAGCCAAACCTGAGGCAGCACAGAGTAGAGAGTTCAAAGGCATCGTGATGGTGATGCAGAGGAGCCGGTGGTGAATCCACACCAGCAAGGGGAGCCTGAAAGGGGAAGGAAAAGAGAGCAAGAGTGGTTTTGAGTTCTTGGATAGAAGAAAAGATTTAGTTGAACCATGTGTTACTAAACAACAGAGCATCCTGGTGGGAGAAAAACTGTGGCTGAGAAGTGGATTCTCTGGTGCCTACTAGGGGATGAATGCACATTGCAGCTGCAGCATAATTCAGTTAAAAGTCAATCAACCAAGAGACACACATCCATTGGAAAGCAGGCATCGTTAGTTTGGCTGCTCGTGGAGCTATTCGCTTATTAGCTGAGACAGCACCTCTCTCCATGGTATGCTGCAGGAAAAAATAATCCAACATGGAAAAGCATCTTCTTTTACTAAACCTAGGGGCACGTAGGTTTAGTAGTGAAGCACCACAACCTGAGAAGCAAATGCAATGAGTAGAAGACAAGAGATTTAGTCTGCCTTTTCCACAATTAAATCTGACATGAGAGAACAGTGGAAACAGTTGACTTTGCAAGGCTGAAAATTGAACTCATCTAGTTCACTATGTCAGTAAAAATAAATATAAGGCCTCTGCACCTCCTTTTTCAATGTAAAAATGTATTTTGTTCATTCTGAAGGATTCTAAATACCATCCGATTTCTGAAACAAACACTATTTAAAGCTTCATTTCATTTCTCAATGTTTAAGTTTCGGGTTTTTATCTGCCAATGTTCTATAATACAGTGTTAAAGGCCTCCTTAGTAATTTTTTAAAATAACGATAGTGCTTTTTCTGTTCTGCTTCTAATACTGATGCACAGGCCATTTATTTGTATATTGTAGGAGCTGTGTGAAGTGAACTGGATTTTAGTTGCTCTCTTTAAAGATGTTAGCACATTGTTTTATGTTTAAAACATAGTTTTTTACCCAAGGGAAGTCTATACTCCAACAGCTCATTTTCTCTAACCATTCTCTATTCTAAGGTTCACAGACAGACCATGCCTGTATTTATGTCTGTTAATGAAGTTGACTCCATTCCTTTATGCTTTCAAACTTCTTAGCACAAGCAAAGGCCTTTAAAAATCTGCAAGGAATAGGGTTCTGTTCTGTTGTGAAGCACTCTCTGCACAAGTATGCATGCAAGTAGGTATTTTAAGAAGGTAAAATCCACACCCAAAATAAATGGGGGAGCTGACTTGAAACATTAGATAAAGAAATTAGCACAGCTGTGAGAAACACGGAGGAACTGTTTCCAGAAATTAATCACAACCGTATTAAAGTCTGAAAGCATCAACAAATGTTATGTGGGAACCCAAATATCCACAGCAATATTTTCTGTGTAGGTAATACAACGTTCCTTGATAACTCTGTTACTCCATGCAATCATAAACAAGCCTCTTTCCCCAGCTTTGCTCTCTAATCGTGCGGCAAAAGCTCATGATAAAGCAATGCTCTTTTCCCCGGAGCACACTGTACGCCTAGTCCTCTACTCCTCCATCTCTCCTAGATTTCTAATTTAATTGCAGATGTTTAGCCTGAGAAACTCAGCTATACGGCAGTGAGGGAAATTTCCCTTCCTCTTGGCAAAATATGACTTGCGCATACACACGCACGTAGCTCAAGCTGAACTCCTCATACTTCAGGAATTTGGAATCGCAGGACCAAGCTGCACTTTGGGCTGTGACAGAGAGGCTCATACAAGCCCATGACTAGCTGAGGCTTTAGTTTGGTCTTCACATTACTAAACTTAAAAAACCTGAAAATTTGAAAAAAAACCAAATCCAAAATAGCAAAAACACTTTGGGAGGGAAAAAACTGAAAGCAAGCTGAAAAAATGCCCTTTTCTCTTCCCAGCACTACAAATCCCAGCTGATCAAGCTGGAACGACTCTGAGGGAAGGTCCCACATTCTTCTCACAGTTATGAATGGGTAAGTCTCAAGTACTGCCTTGGGCTCTACTTGGATGGAGCACCAAAAGGGTAAATGTTTATTTAAGCCTATGTCAAACACTTTGCATTTTTTCAGTACACAAAGCTGAGCTAGAATGTCATGAGTAAGTGAATACTGGGACATGATGGTATTTCCTCCTCTGCTGAAAAGGCATTTCATTTTAGAAACACGGTTTTGGTTCTGATTAAACTTGGGCACAAATTCAGGCCAGTGCTTTATTTATGAATATTTCCACTCCCTGAAGTTAATTCCTGGACCTTTAAAAAAATACAATCCCCCCCCAAAGCAGGACTGTCACCAATGCTAGCTGCTGCGAGGGTGGGAAAGCCTGCCTTTGAGCAGGCTGTTTGCTCCACCTGGCAGGAACTGCTTCTGAAAGCTGAAGAGGCTCTCGAGGAAACCTCACCGGGCAAGCGAGACAGCCGGGACGGCAGGGTGATGTCTGAGAGGCAGAAGGACCACCAGGAAAGGGCCATCACAAAACAACCAGCTCTGGAGGCTGGAGAGGAGCTGGTTGAGTACACAGGAACTGCTGCTTGTCCTCTGTCTCTGCCCACTACTCCACTAACAATTATGGATCGTTATTCCACGGCAGCACTCTAATTCAGCGAGTGCCTTGTCTTCTCCTACGTGCCAATGCACCCGTACTGCACCAGGTTTCTCATTCTCCATCCTACATACCCTGCTCAAATGTTTTCCATTCCCAAGAAAAATCCTTTGAGGCCAAGAGAAGACTTACCACCCAGACCTCCTTCCACTTTCATTTTGACTGCCTGAATGACAGTCTTTCAGTAATTAGGAAGTCATAAATACTTTTTTCCAAATTTCAGTGCCTACAGAGAAAAAATGCTTAATGTTATAGGACTCCTTCTTCATAAATTAAGCTACTGCCAACTCTGGAGTCTTCTTCCAAAGACAGAAAACCCCCCCTCTGTCTTCTGTCAAGCAGTATCTTTCATCAAAACTACAAACCTGCTTAACCATTTCCCAACTAAACAGACAAAAGTTTTCCCCAGTTAATATTCCGTCAATTAGGGATTCATGCAGGAACAGTCATCTGAGTAATGCACATGTCAAATAGAACATTTTAAAATCCTATCACGACCGTGCCTGTAACGAGTGTGTATCCACTGCACAGCTAAGCAGCTTCAAGAAGGAGTTCACCTTCCCCTCTATCTAAGGACCAAGATTAACAAATGAAGGATCATATCTCCTCCCCAGAAAGAAAAAAACCACAATCTTTTCTATACAGTTGTTCGGACAAATGCTCCAATTCCTGTTCAGATAGTTTATTTATTTGTAAGCTCGTGTAAGGTGACAAGCTGCCAGCTTCAGGAACAGAAATTTGCTCTTTGGATGGACTGAGCCGGCAGCAGCGTGATAGGGTTAGCAACAGCCCTCACGCCTGGACACATCCACATGTTTCAGGTCTTCCCTCTCACGTTGCAATGCAGTGAATCCCACCTCGTCACCACCGTTTCGCTGACAGTACGTCAGTGCTCTGGGCATTAGGCTGCATGTTCCTTAGGGTAGAGGTTTCTCTAATTTACCTATGAAGTACCTGCTACCTTGTCTCTGGCAAAAGTAGGGAAAAGGATGCTTAATAAATCATGCTCTGAGGTCATCTGAAAGGTGTCAGCTGAAGCACAACAAGTCCATCCATGTGTATCAATAAGGCTGTAGTGAGTGATACCCAGGTTTGCTGATCAAGTGAAAATAATCAGCAAGGACATTCAGCTTTTATGGCTCAGTGATTGAAGACTGATAAATTTATGAACTGCACAATGCCAAAAGCAAATCAGTACAGAGCTGCTTAAGCACAAAACTCCCTGGGGAAAACAGACACTGCATCAACAACAGCCGCACAGGCAGATGCCAGACCTACAAACCCCCAAGGAACAGGCAATGCCAGCACCCACCTTCCTGACTGTTTGGATGCAGACGAGGTGACCTAATGTCTCACTGTTGTGGCCAGGCACGGTCCCCTTCCTCCTCCTCTGCTCTACCTCTTCTTTAACCCTCGCTCCCTCTGTACCCATCTTAGTACCGAACTGATTCAAGCTCCCAAACCAGTGGAAAACTATTGGCTTTGCTTCGGGTGAGTTTTCCAGATGAGTGCACCGGCTCAGCTGTGTCATGCAACTGCAACCCAAAAGTGGGAGGCAAACCCAGCCTGGCGTCGGCATGGCAAAAGGCCCAGCTGGATGGCTGTGGTGCTCTCGGTGATAGTCCTCCACAGCCATGGCACTGCAAAGCTCTGTGCCCTGCCTAGGAGCAGGTCGAGATAGTTCCTGAGCTCCAGGAGATCTTGAACAAGAAGTGCTCAGAGGTGATCCAGAAGAAAGGTGACGTGCAGAAGGAGGAATACCAAGCTCGGTATCTTGCTCCCACGGGGACAGCTGCCAGCCCGGACAATGTGACCAAGCAGACAGCTATATGATAGAGGGCAAGCAATGAGCATTCAGAGTCAGAAAGACCGAGTCTAGAAGAGGCAAATAAGGGTCTGCCAGTCAACTAAAACAACAAATAAAATCCCAGAGTCCTGCTCAAAAACCCCCAAAGGGTGATCAGAAACAGATGACCACAAAAAAGGGTAAGACCAGGACAAATCTGGGCATCGTCGCTTTCTACTCATCCTCCCCATTGGGTCCCTTTTGTTTATCACATAGGACAGAGGCTGATTGTTTCCACTCTCCAAACCCCTCACAAGCTATTTTTCATTCCGTTTTAAGCAGGACTGGTAGTGCTGAGCTCCCAGTGTATTTGCAGTGACGGCAATGAAACACTCCAGCAGAAATTAACACTGGGGGTGGGAGGAGGAGAGACAATGGGTGTTTGAAAGAGCTTCTTTTCTCAATCTACAAAGACGAGAGGAGAGCAATGTGCCATCTGTGTTGGCTCAGAGTGCACTCGCTGGGTATGACCTCTCATTGATATTAAATGGACGCGATATTTTTAGTTTACACATTTCCACTTTTTGTGATGGTTCAGAAAATCCCCGGCAGCCTTACGAAATTTATTTTGCTGCAGTGCAATTTAATGGCAATCCAGCGAGCTTTCCACAAGCCACAAACAATAACATCGCCATTTGCCAGTCAGAATAATTTTCTTTATGCCCTTGGTAAGTCCACAGTAAGTTCATCAATGTATTCAAAGATACAGTTTGGAGGCAAAAATGCCATATCCCGAGCTTTGCATGCACAAGTACCAGCCACTTTTACAGTACCACCATCTGTTTTTCCACATACAGGCATTACAACTTCCAGAAGCCCACTAAAACACTAAGCCATTAAACTTTTTCATAGCTTTGGACCATCTGCTTCTTCATCCCAAAGGTTTTCCTCCCCACCTTCTACATTTTTTTCCCTAGCTAAGGATCAAAAGAAAAAACAATTCCTCCTGAGTAAGTACCGTGCATCATCCAGCACATACAGGTTCATGGGTACAGTTACAACAGCCTAAAAAAATTATCTTGGACAAACTGTGATTAAATTCCACGTTTTCACAACGACACATAAGGGCAACGTGACACGTGATGCTTCTGGGAACACACGCAAAGGCTCAAACCAGCATTATAGTGGATTCCCAGGGAATTTATCAACAAAGACTTTTTCTCTTATTCATTCCTTTAGCAACAATCTATCTTAAAGGATAGCATAAGAATGTGTAAACCCCATGGCGTCTAGAGGGAAACCAGATCCTTGTTTGTACACTTCCTAATATAATTTAGATCCCTGGTGATAAATATCTTATGGATTATCCCTTTTTATGCCTGAGTTCACTGTACTTTCCCACTGAGAAAATATTCTGTCAATCAACGTAGGTCCTGCTTCCTCTTTGTCGCATGCCAGTTTTCTTCCACAGTGCCAAATCCAGAACTAACAACTTACAGCAGGAAGAACAGATGGGCACACAACTGCCCTGAGCTATGGAGATGCTGTGAACTATTTTTAACAAATAAAAAAAAAAATATGAATGGTTTATAAGGAGGGTTTCTGGGCCTGCCTCATGTAAAAGGTGAAGCAGTCACCATGGCCTCTTCCAGCCATACAATCTACGCCGGCAATTAAGATGGTACCTTCAAGGGAAGATCAGTTTAACTTATATTTAAATATAACAGAAGAGCTGGTTATCAGTGCCCTGCTGAAGTCCCCAGAGGCGCTGCACCTAAAAATACTTGCAGGATCTTGGGATTTCCGCTGCGTACGTCAGCCAAGGAGCCTCACCACCAGCAGTGCAGCACCCAGCACTGCCACGGCCCCCGTCCAGCCTTCCTGGTTACAGCAGGGCTTGGGCTTCTCCAAGTCCCATGCTAAATCCCAGTAATCCCAGTAATCTGGCTGGAGGGAGCACAGCACAGAGCCCGAGGAGACATGGGTAGCCAAAGCCTAGCTCAACTACAAGCCAGTTTTGCTCCAGCAGACATCAGCCTGGAAGCAGTTGACCCAAACATTGGCTCTGTGCATGTACTGGTATAGTTTTCAAGTTATGAATGTTGTATGCATAAGTAGGTATGAAAAGCATTTTTATTTCCAGTACTTGTTTTTTAACACCATCTTAGCCTCCTGAAGCCGCAGCAGTTTCCCCACATATAAACTGTGTAAATGTCAGATTCATATTCAAAGAACCTGAAAATAAGAATCATTTGCTACCAACACACAAATCAAACAGTTGGGAAGGGGAAAAAAAGAGGAATAAAAACCATATGAAGTATATTACTGAGCACAAAAACCAAGCAAGCAATGGTATAAACGAGATGATAGCAAGAAAAGATCTCCCTGCTCTTTGGGAAGTAAGATTTTCTGTGTGCCACATGAAGTTATTGATATAAAATACTGTCTGTGTAAACCAGACTTCAGAAAATGGTGCCTCTGTGTCTGGATAGTCAGTGTATTAAGGATTAGATGTGACTTGGTAAAATTTGAAAGCTTCTCCAAATGCGTTCTGTTGAATTTCTCATCAGTATTGCACAGAGGTAATTAAAACTGGTGAGAGTTGTTATATATGCTTATTGGCTTCCAGCTTCCCAATACTTTTTTTGCTTTATATTGCTAGGCCATTTCTTTCTCTTGAGCCAGAGATATAGCAACTCCTTTAAAAAAGAAAGGCGAAAAAAAGGCAATACAATCCCCCAGACAGGTCGTTTAACACATGCTTTGCTTAATTGATTGGAAAAACCTAGTAATTTCTCGACTTAGACAATATAACTTCTCTAATGCCTCTACTGTTTATTATAAAGCAAGACAGAACAAGGGACAGGTGCCATTGCGGAACACACTGCCTTCGGGGGCAGCACTCGATGGAGAAGCTCACTCTGCTGACCCCCAACCACCGCTCCCCCCTCACTCCTCCATTTGCTGCCCCTCCAGGGTTGTGCGGCGCCGCCGAGCTGCACTGAGCACCCACGTGATCCGACTTGAAAACATCTATCTCAAAATACACCATAAAAATGGCAGGTGCAGAGGATGCAGCCATCCCTTTGCATGCCAGCTCCCTCCTGAAGACAGCCTCCTGGCCTGAGCAGGGGACCAGGACCTGGAGGCTGATGCCGACTGGGCAGACCCTGTGCACTGGGCAGTTTCATACCTGCCGAAAGCCCATCTGCATCTGTGCTGCTGCCTAAGGAGATGGTCCCCGTCTTCCCAATGGACCCCCTTTCCTTTTTCCAGCCCTGTCTCTTTTGTACACACGAGAAAAATCAGCCCGTTCAAGGATTTAGTTGGACTAAAACCATAATCCTTTTTCTCCTTTAGGTTTTGTTTTGTTGCACTGGTTTTGAACGGGTTTATCATGACAGGGAGGTGTGTTAATGAGCGCCAGTACCTGCCAGGGATGTGATAACCCAGTTATCAGGTGCTCCCTCTTAGAATAAGAGTAAGCAGCATGAGCATATAAATGCAAGGCATTTTTCACTACTGCAAACATGAAACTGTTTCCTCTAGCCACATCAGAATAGGAAAAGTGTTTCCATCTGCAAATGTGTTAGCTAACTTGTTTAACTAATGTGATTTTAAGCCTGACTTAACATAAGTGTGGACAAGCCACAGGCTTCCCCAGTGGTCTAGCCACAACCAACCTACGTGTTTTTAAATCAAGCTTGCCCTCACTTGTATCCTACATTCCTAGAGTTCTCCTGATTTGCACATGGAAATTTAACTGATGGATCGAGCGTACAAATCCAGTGCTCACGTTAGGAGGAAATAAATAGGATTTGCTGGTGTGCAGGTGTCCTCAGACCCGGTTTTGCTGGTGAACTGAGGCCGCAGAGCACGGCTGCTGCAGACAGTATTGCACCGCAGGGGAAGCACACCCTGAAAAGCCTCAACGAGGCTAAATGCAACACATTTAGATCAAATGTCATCTTCCAAATGGTGTAGAAATCTAATATAGACCTAATCCTACATGCCTACAGAAAGATCCCTAGTGGGAGGTCCCGAAATACTTTGTGGATCCTACACCACACGTCTGACAGAGAGGAGAGGCGTAAGTATGTGGGGAGCATGACAGAAATTTTCAAACCTCTGGAACTAGACATGTGGGAATCTGGAGAAAACTTGTGCCTCTGTCCTGCTCCTCAGTCTTTTGGTGTGTCCCGTCTTCTTGTTTTGTCCCCCTCACACAGCATCACTTCTAGAGGGGACACAGCAGGAGCCGAATTACTGGGAGCTGTGTTCATATCCCCCACGTTGAGCATGGCCTCCTAAATGTCGCCAGGAGCTCAAGCTGCCGCAGGACTCTGCCAGAGTCCGTCCTTACAGGTGTATCTCACCACAAGCCCTCTTGCAAACTTCTTTCTTTTCTCCCAAGGGTATTAAAGATGTCATTGCAAAATGTCAGCTGCTGAGCAAAGGCAAGATTTTATCCCATTTTTGACGTACACTGTTTTCTAAGGAAGGTAAAGATTGGTGAGGTTTTTCCTTTACCATGTCACCCTTCAGAAGCTATTTCATCAGCCGATGGAGCTTCCCCAGCTCTCTGGGACATCATAATGACCCCTCAGACAGTTGGGCAAACTTTGCTATTGATTTTGAGAGCCAAGGTTTGAGCACTGGGGCTAAGCTTTGGACCCCTTTGCTGTCCCAGCCCATCTGAGCGCCACCCCAAGCTTTCTTGTCATGCTGACACCTGGGAATTGATACTATAGGGTCAGTTACTGAGGTGTCCCCGAAGCCAAGGAAGCAGAGGACACCTGCCACAGGGCTGGGACCTCGAGTCACTGCAGTTTTTACACTATTGCAGCAGGTAGCATCTCTCTGGTAGTGGGAAAAAAGGCAAGAAAGGCCAAAAATCAGGGTTCTGCACTCCTGTGGTAGAGGGCTCTGCATGGGGAACTTGCATTGGGCAGTATTTCCCCACGCAGGAGACCTCATTCCTGTTTCCCCAGCATCAGCAGGAAATCTACACCTAATTTCAGCAGAAGCAAGACCCAGGTTCGTGCCTCGGGCAGGCAGCAGACGCAAAGGTCTGACACCAAAGAGTAAGGAGACATGCCTTTTAATCTCCAGAATTTAAACGGGTTTGTCTTCTTTGCAACAGACAGATGTTGCCTGACAAATCTAGTAATGAAACTTTCATAAATTCTAACATGTTCTTCTGTAAAGCACAGCTCTGAGAGGCTGCAGAGAAAGGCTAAACGAGCTCCAGTCCCCATTCACGCCGCACGAAAACATTTCTGACTGTGAATAAAACATGTCTTTATCACCCTCCTCCTCCATTAAAATGAAAACCTATGACCTGCTACCCCAGCTGATGATAGCTTTACATTTCTGGGGGAAAAAGAGAAAGTAAGCCACCAAAATGAGACCTTGAAGACTACCAGCTGCATGTGCTTTAATTCCAGTTACGAGGAGACCATTTGTATGCCTGTCTTGCAGAGACATGATATGGATCCCAACGACTGTTTAATACAGCTATTAACAGTTTATTTTAGCCACCCTCACATAAGACTCAATTGGCACTCAGTAGCAAGGTGTGAAACGGGAAAGGCTGTTGTTTGCATCCACGTTCGAGAGGTCTCATCAATCCATAGGAGGACTGAGAAGCGTGCCAGGTCTGGAGGGCTTTGCTCCACGGATCCGCTTTCCATGCCCTGCCATCCCTCCCCGCCACCAGCGGCGAGGAGTTACTTCTGTGCCCTAATTTTATCTCACTGCAATTACGGGATGAGTGAAATCTGACTGCATTTCGATGCCACCTGTTGTAAAGCCCAAGAACAATATGCATTGGGAGTCACAGCTGTTTCCTATATTGTGCTCATTTTTAATATTGTGAAGCCAGAATTCCCAGAGTATTAAACCAGCCTGAATTTAAAACAAAAAAACAAAGCCACGGCTGCAATGCAATTTAACAGAAACCACAGAAGCACATGCTTCGCACTGAGGTTTACTCCTCGCTACACAGAAATGATCTGGCCGACGCGTACAAAGGGACCCATTCAAACAGTCCCCAAAAGCAAGCAGGATTACACTCATGAAGAACATGTTGGATTTGGCACAGACCCCCTTCTTGTGTAACCATTTTAGCAAAGAGAAAAGGCGCTCCGATTACTTTAATGTCATCTCGGACGTTCTGTACATTCTACTTCTTTAATTGTATTAGGTATTAAATCTGCCCTCCAACCATAACCTAAAGTTTCCACATAATTAAGTACTTCACCTATGCTATGAACACATCATTTTTCCTCTTTCTGTATGTGAGTACACATATACGAACAAAACGAGCGTGTATTACATTAACAGTGCCTCTTCTCCCCCCTCCTGAAAATATTCTTTGCTGTTTATAAATTTTGGGTGTGTGTAAGTTCTCCCAATCATTTTCTGAAAATGCTTCACAAAAAAGTTGAAGCCTATCAGCAAAAAGAAACGTGAGAAGGTTCCCCAATGAAAAACTGACAGCAGCAAGGGCGTCCTGCATCGCTCTTGCTATCCCTTAGAGCCCCTTTCACGTTTGCTGTGACATTGAACGCAGTGCCATCCCTCTGAACTGGAGCACAAAGATCGGTTCAAAGGTTGGGTCATCCCATTTAGCTCCCACACAAAGGCCCCAACATAAACCCCTACTCCTGATTATTTATAGCATAAATCAAGACACTGTCCAGAAAGACCAAAGCATCCCAAGCCTGCCTCAACTGGCTTTATCAATAGCTTGTTGTCTTGCCTTATGCCAGGCCTATCTTTGCGGCAATAATCATGCAAATCAACAGCAAATCATGCATATATATTTGTAATTTATGTGCTCAGGGTTAACCCCACACCTTTGGTGAAACCATGGCAGAACTCTTCTAGCAAAGCAGAACCAAATCCATGGACATCCATAGTGAAACACTGCAGAAAATGCTGTAAAGAAATACTCTCAGAGGCAGTATTTTTAAAATACTCAGTTATCAGTAAACAGATTAAGTTTTATGTCACGCATCCCATCATTTAAAGTATTTATATCAGCCATTTTTGTAATTTAAGTCTTTTTTACAAGGAATTAAGATATCTCACTCTACGTTTTAACAGCAACACTATATTTTTATGAAGAAAGATACACATTTGTCATTTTCATTAGTGTCTGTCACAGACTCTATTCAGGTTTGAGAATATCTAAGAGAAGAAATCAGTGTTGTTAAAGAGCTAGCTGGACAGCATGATACAATGCTTAAGCTGGGCATAGTTTTGAACTCTAAGCCATTTGTTGGAAAAAAATGAAGACTCAGCATCACATAAATATTTCATGAATTTGTATCAAATTTGCTGAATTGTTAGCTTCTGACAAAAGAAATCAGTGAAAAATGGAAAGGCTTCATTTTGACATTTTGAAAATGAAAGGTTTTGATTTTCTCATTTGAAGCTACTTCCGTATACAAATTTCCCTTATTTCTTAGAATATTTGAATTGGTTTGAAGCCAAAATAAAACCTTTCATTTCACGTCAAACAAAATGTTTCACTCAACCCAAAGCATTTTGGAGGCTGTGGGGTGCAGCGGTTATTAGCCCTCAATTCACTGAAAATTTCATCTAATTCACTCTCGGTCTGACACGAAACCATCCTTTTTTTCCTCAGAGACACTGGTAAATAGAAATGTCTGTTGTTCTCCAACCTCTGCTCAGTGGGTATTTTTCATATCCAGCATCTGATATTCTATGAAATGGTTTTAATACAGGGAAGGTCTACTCAGCACTTCAAATACTTTTTACTGATAAGCAAAAAAAACCAGTGTAATAGCAAGAGAAATACCCAGAAGTTGGTTAATTATATTTTCTCCCAATTTATAACAGCTTCCTTAGAAAACCCTACTCTCAGGTCTAGGAACTCAGCCTTTAGGTATTATTTCAAGAGTGACAATGGTGAATCCCAAGCCTTTAAAATCACCCAACTTCGCAGTTGTAACAGCTGTGGCAGTGTCACACAAGGTGACCTTTCAGCATCATTCAGACTCTGAAGACCAGACGCATCTCATCCACGCCTCAAAAGTAGGCATCTGGCTTTTATGGCAATGTAGGGGCTGCTTCTCTAGGCAATGGAGAGAAACAGGCAGTTCAATAAAGTAATTAATCTTATTCTGGGAGAGGTGTCTCAAACAAGTAGGAGAACGGACCTTTGGAGGTATCTACCACTAGCGAGAGACTATAGGGAGCATTGGCCCACTGTATCTCAGGCTAGATGTCCAATTTTAAAATTAGTCTGACCCTGGCAGCCAGCACAAACCCGAACTTCTCATAGCCCTTAACCGGGGAGCATCAGCTGCATCTGCAGAGTACTCTGCCAGCTCTGTGCACCGTCCCCAGGCCCTCCTGGAGAAGCAGTTCCCATTTCATGGGCAAATCACACAATCATAGAATAACTCGAGTTGGAAGGGACCCATAAGGATCACTGAGTCCAACTCCCTGCTCCTCCCAGGACTACCTAAAACTAAATCAAATGACTAAGAGCGTCGTCCAGACGCTCATTGAACTCTGGCAGGCTTGGTGCAGAGACCACTGCCCTGGGGAGCCTGTTCCAGTGACCAACCACCTTCTCAGTGAGAACATTTTCCTAATGTCTCCAATCTGAACTTCCCCTGATCCCCTTGTGTCCTATCGCTAGTCACCAGAGAGAGGAGAGCATCACCACAGAAATCACGATCTCTTGCAGGATCAAACCATGGGCTGTGAAGTCTGGGATCATAGGAACCTTTTCCTTCTGTCCCTGGCTCCATCATGAACATCAGAAGCACTCAGACAAGGAAAACTGTATTTATTTCTGTGTATCTGAGTCCAAATCAGATATCAGTCCCAGTAGCGGTCACGTCCTGAAGCTGAGCACAAGGAGCAGTTGTCAAACTGGCTGTGCTTCACCTCCAGTTTCCACCTCAGGAGCAGGTGTTCACACAGCTATTGCTCATTTTTCTTAGTCACCTTTCACAGAGCATTTAAAAGCCGTGCAATGAACTCTACCAGTCCTTAAATGCCACTTTGCCTCCCCTGCACCCTGCACGTTCCCAACACGTGTCTGCTGACCAGCCATCTTTCCACCCCTCCCAAAACCTGAGCAAGAAATCTCAATCAACTTCCTCACCACCGTTGCCTTCACAGGGAAGCAGAGCAGAAGGAACAAGAGAGACGATACTTGTTCTTGCCCACAGCCACACGCTCTCCCAAGGGTGCGGCCACTGCTGCTGCCTGCGTGCGCGACCTGCCTGCTCGCTGCCCTGCCTGTGCACACCAAAATGCAGCAAAACATCTTGAATCCCTGCTGGCAGCCCTCACGGGTACCCCTGTGCCTGTGCCATGGCAGCCCACCTCAGTGTTTGTCGATGGTTAGCATCTCTTCCGGCCCTTTGTCAAGCCAGGGGAGAAGAAATGCCACCAGGCCATCCAGAACCAGGCAAGGAGGTGCCATATACTCAGATATCAGCATTTTCTCCATTTTCTCCCCAAGGACAATTTTGTTAATAAGTTATGATTATTGCTGAGGTGTTTCCCCCTGTTGGTTTCCCTCTAGTGGTTCCCGTGATTTAAACCTTGGGGCAAGGCAGAATAGTGTCACCCAGCTCAACTGCAGTACACGTTATTCAAAAAAATGCATATATTACCTAGTACTTTCTCACTGAGAGTGCGTCTGAGCACATTTCCATTTACTAAAAGAAAAATAGTCTTTGGTCATTCTAGAGCCAAAGGCAAGTAACAAATCTGTTCTGTAAATAAAAATCTTCCTAATACATCACTTAGAGAGGAATTTTAGTTTGTGGAAAACTCAAATAAAAAGGACATTACTACACAATAAAATATATTTTACTGTTTTTCTCTATTTTCCTTACTATTATTGTGGCTTATTTGTGTCTAATTGTTATTTCTCCTTCCGTGTTACTTTAATACAGAGCGGAATCAGAATTCTGCACTAGTATTGCATCGGAAGAGGTGTTCTGCAAGGAAATTGTGCTGTCACCCAGCCACTACAATGACTTCTCTGTAAGATGAAGCAAGAAAAATAACTGAAATGTAGGCATAGGGAAAGACCTCATCTAAGTGCTATCTTCTTCTAGTAAACATATATCCTGTGTCATGTAAACATGGCATATTCTAAGGGGTTTTTATAATGTTTGATTTTCCTTTTAGGAAAGTACACTAAAATGCAGGTTTTTGTTTTACTAAACAGATGTATAATTTGCTGAGAAAATTCAAATCATTCTATGTTCTGCACTTTACATACATTATGGGCAGTGTGTCAAAGAGGATGAGCTGCAGAAATCAGAACGACCTCTTTCAGGACTAATTGGCAGGTAGCAGAATTCCAATTATTACAGATTATTACAGACGCTATTCTCCTTACTCATTCATCTAAGGAAGAATCAGATCTAAAATGTTAGTTCCTCATTTAGTCTGAATCCCGCTCCTGTCTCTGCTGGTGATATGGGTGATTTACCAGTTTTAAAATACACTTGCCAGATAATTAATACACTGGAAGAGCTTTAGTGCCTTTCTCAAGCTCAGTTAATTTTCCACATGTTCGTATTCCAGCCATAAAACCACCTTTTAGTGGAGTTCACAATATCATATAAAAGAAAGAAAGAACACCCCAAAAGATTTATAATTCGTGTCTAACTGTAATTGCATGGGCATGAAATTAGCAGGAGCACAAGCAGAGTCATTCTGACTTGTCAATCGCCGGGTAATGCTTGTCGTATTTCAGATCACAGATATTAGCTCTATGTCCATTTTCTCTGCAGGTGCACTGGTAGATGGTGCAAAGGAATGGCACGTGCCTGCCTGTGTCTCCTAAGAGTCACCCGCAGCTGTGACACTGACATTTCTCAACTGCCCTCATTACTATCACCGCGTGAAGCGCAAATGAGAGAGCTCCACATGAAACTCCATCAATTTCTGAGACCTTGAGACTCGTCGAGACAATACCCACTTTGAAGGGAAATAAGATGCTTTGAAAATACATAAAGATAAATCGCCTATGCAGGCGAATTACTGAAATAACATGTCAATATGTGAAATACTCTTCCAGCCCACCCATTTGTACAATTCGAAAGTCACTCATTCACTGGTAAGATACATTGGATTGTGAAGACATAAGAGGCGGCAATTCTTTTGATAATTACTTTAGCAATACACATGTAAATGGCATTACAATTGAATCTTGCTCAGAAAATCCTTCTGTGTATTGGCAGAACATGGATTTATATAAGAAATGTCTACAAAGAGAAGAATGCAAAATAACAAAAAAGGAAGCCAAGTTAAGAAAAAAATGCCAACAATTCAAGCTAGATGTATTTATAATGTGGGGTTTTAGGTTAATGAGAGCTACCTGAAGTAACCACTTTACTTTAAATGCCTACTTTAAATGTAATAAACACTAATTACGGATAAAGACGCCTATAAATTAATTTCTAGAAGCTGTCACTGAACAGTAGAGCTTCAGAACATGATGTACTTGTACCCTAATGCCTCTGAACTAGAAGACAGTTTAAAAAAATCAAATTGCAAGACTTTAAAACAAATCTTACCGTGATGGTGTCTTGACTCAAAGAGTTCAAGAGTCAACCTGAATTCAAAAGGGTGGGGTTAGCAACAGCACAAGCCCCGAGAGGCAGATGTGCAATATACAACATCCTCCTGAGATAAGGCACTGCTGGGAACAGGCAGGTTCAGAAGAGAAAGCCACAAGGTCTTGGTGGCTGCAAAGACGTATCAGAGAGAAGGAGGAGCTGGGGTGCTAATGCTGGCCCTGCATGATTTGCTGCAGGCTGCAAGGAGACCCAGCTAATGACTAATTTTCTTCTCACAAAATAATTCTTCTAACAGGGAAGCCCCAGGAGGGACATAAACTATAAATATTCCTAGCTGTTAAATTACCTCAGCAGTTAACAGGTTTTTATTTTTGTCCTGACATTATTTAATATGAAACACAACAAATGCTGCTGAGGTTTTTCTGCCACCTTCACGACCAGGAGAGAAAATTTCCTTCTGTGCTATGATATCAATAGCTCTGTGGTGAAGTACAGATGATTACCAGAAAGTTGGAGGGTTCTACCACTGAAAAGGGATTATTGCCAGTAGTTTTCATCTCTGTTACCACTGTTTCAGCTCCCTAAGTGTTTTCAACACAAGAGCATTGGTACCGAGCAGGTTTCAGGAAGCATTATGAAATATATTATATTCACTGTTGAAATGGCTGTTCTACGAAAACCAAATGGGAGCAAAGGAAGACAAAAGCTGAGCGCTTCTGAAAATGCCATCTCAAAGCTTTATGCCATCTTACTCCTCATAACTTCTCAGTATAATCTGGTCCCTTAACTATACTAACGTGGCCATGCGTACCTCCCCCATACCCAGAGTCAAGTCCATTTCCAGCTCCACCTGCATGACTCAACCAAGGTAAGGCTGTCAATGGCTGCGCTTCTCAAGTCTGGTCCTCACTCACAGCATGTCCACTTCCCACTGCTCTTGCAATGCAAAAGGACCTTCAAGAAGATACAAACACAATAACCATAAGAATGGAGGATGGAGTCTGTAAGTCAATGCTTTCCTGAATGTCTTGCAGTTTAGTAACTATGACCTCCTAGATCCTCTACAATATCATAATGTCCTAGAACCCCACCCACATGAAGAGGAGTCCTCTGCTCACTGCCTTCATTTACATAGTTTCTTTGTATTAGGAGTCATTCCTAATGCCTCCTAATGAATGGGCCAGCTTAGCAAGTCATGCAAATTGCTCTGTAAGTCTGCCCTAACCTAGTAGACGCATAATGTCCTCTTTTGTCACCACTGAGCTGTAAAGTACTTTATCATCATCACCTGATTCATATCTGTAACCTTACTTTTTTTCCAGAAAAGATACAGAACAGAAATGTTTATTGATGATTTCTCTTTTCTGCATCATTAACAATTTTGCCATCTCCATTAAGTAATGCCTTATACTGTTGCTAGGATATCTTTTCTTTCTCACATACTTAAATAATCTTTACTGTCCCCAACTCTGCTAACCATTGATTTTTCCCTGATGTCTTTAGCTTCCCTCATCAATTTTCTACACTTTGTAACTTCTAACTTATATTGATTACCATCTCCTACTCTTTTCTTCATTTTGCTATAATGTTGCTTCTTCATTTCTAATTACTGCCTTCCTCATAATCCTGAAACAGGATGGGCTTTTAGCCGATAGTGTCCCACTCCATAAGACAATCTATACCTGCTCACCCAATAAAATCCCCTTTAAAACCTCTTCTTTGCATTTTTATAGCAAAAGATTTTCTCACAGTTAATTTTACTACTAGTTTTCCTTAGCTTTGTGTATTGACCCCTCTCAGGAGCAAAGCATATATATTACTTGCTCTTTTATGCCACACACCTGTATGCCTGCATTGAATGTAATCAGGCTGTGATCACAGATTCCTCACCAGCCACTAGGATAGAACATCTTTATCCGTTATAAGAAGATTTTAGAAGGCAGTTACTTCCTGAGGTAAGATATTCTCATCCATCTTTCATTCAAACTTTAATAACGTGTTAGCATTGTCTTCATGAGGCAGCATGTCTCCCACTGTGATGCCCTACATCACTGCCATTCTTCCTTCCACCCATTACAGACAGAAACGTAAGTAGCACCTCACAGATTTTGCTCTCTGGTTTAGCATGGTGAGCAATCTGAGGACCACCACACTCTTTACTGTGGCTCTGCTGATTAATATTGATCCACATGCTTTCAGGATCCCAAAGTTTTGAGTTATCCGTATTCATACAATATGCAGCACCGGCTTTATGCAGGCTGCGTAAACTACGCCTACTCCCTTCCCACCCTTCTTGCCCTCTCTGTCTTTCATAAGCAAGATAGAAATCAATGACCTTAATATTTCAGTGTTAGGAAACAACCTATTAGTTTTTAGAAATGGCGTTTATACTGTAATTGCGTCTTTTCAACACAGTTTCCAAGCACTACGATTATCGCTTTATCTGACATTCTACATCACATTGACTCAATTTGTTTGAAAAAAAATCTAAGTTTGAATTCTTCACTGCTCCCTCTTTTGTTTTTAGTTTTATATCTCCCTTGATGCGTTATCTAATTTCCAAGAGGGAAAACTAGCTCCTTTTCCTCCCACTTCACATGTACAAGACTCTGTGATCTGGGTGGGAACTGACACATAATTTTCCATAGAACCTAAACTTCCAGTTTCACCTCAGAAATGCAGTCAACTATCCAAACCCTCGGTCTCCTACCGTCTGTATTTTTTTCACTCATTCACTTGAAATGATACCGAAGAAAATCACACTGGCTTTTCTCCACGTCCGTGCAAGAATTATGCCTATAATCTGCATAATTCTACATTTGCCCAAATAATTTCCTCTATTGTTGGTAACCACCGGTGGAAACTTGCCAGCCTTACAGTTTCATTTCATGTTTTTATGCTAGGGAGACAGCTGACAGATTTCTTGCTGAATTCTCTGTTCATTCGCCTAAACATACACGGTGATAGTTGAATTTTAGGATGATTGAAGAACCTCATAGCAGCAGACTGATTCCTCACTCCACAAACTGTAACCCTTCAAGTATCTCTCCAGTGGTTCTTTCTTCTGGTCTGCAAGGGGAAGTTTCTCCCATATTTTTTTCAGTGGGTATCTGAAAAAGGGTTGATATTTCTAGCTAGGTTGCATGTCTTCTGGTTTTCTCCCTTCATCTGATCACATTTCTTTAATTTCTAATTTTTCCTTTTTCCTTTTCACACATTCCCCCCCTTCGGATCTCAACAGCATCTGGTTGTCCAAGTCTGTTTCTTTCAAATGCTGCATGGTGGCAGGATCCAAGCTTCTAAGATCATGTATGTTAGCTTGTGTTCATATTCTGGAAATCTCATGTCTTATCAAGAACAGTCAGTCCAAAGTAGCTCCAAACTCTGTGTCTTATCAAAGAGCCACTGAACCTTGGCTCACAAATGTGAACCTTTGTGAACCTTCAAAGGCTCACATGAACCTTGCCTTGCCTGTCACATGGAGAACAGCAAGCCCCATCCCATAGAGACAACTGACCAAAGAATAAGAGAAAGGCACAAATATAGATGCTTCGGCGAAACACCAGACAGGCCTTTCTGCCTCTTTGCCCAAAAAGCAGCCTGCAGTTCCTGCCTTGCCCAGGTGAGCTCTCCTTAGCACAACCACTGCCACATCCCTGTCTAAATTTTAGGTAGTATTTAACCATTCTCATTTTATAAACTTTATCACCCTGGGAGACTACGACTAATTCATTTAGAATTGCCGGAGAATAAATTACACTTCAGTTAGGTTATTATCTGAAGATCTATACAGATCAGCATAGATATGTCATTGTAATATATGTCTGGATTCGTATAACTTCAGCAGTCAAAAGGGAAAAAGCCACAAGGGGTCTAGGTACGGTTATGCATATGGGCTTCTGACTTCAGAAACCTACTTGAGGCCCCCAAATTAGAAGCACAGCCACCCTTGCCTCCATATTTAGGGAATGAAGAGTGATAGATGGATTGAGTTTCTCTTGAAAAGAGCCTGAAATCAAATTGCCTCATGGAAAGTGCTTACTCCTCTCCCCTGACTGTATGGAGGGGGCCTCTGTGACACGAGTTAGGTGGGCTGGTCCCTCACAAAGGTCAGCAGCTAGCAAATACCAGAGAAAATACTCAGTTAATGTTCGCCTCCCTTGAATTACAGTATTTTCCCAAAATAGACTGGTCAGCTTCCTCCCAAAGAGCTATTTTAGTTGCGCATTTTTCTAACAGGCAGCTCTCACGATCCTATTCAGACACAACCAGTGATTTGGTGCGTTAATAACACCTTGGTACTAAGGTAACCTAAGAATATAAAATGTTGAGGATATGTGGTGTTCCAGCCTTAATGTGCTTTTCCTGAGGAGCTCTGCAATGAGGCCAGTTGTTAAGTGTTGTTATAACGCACTCCTGGGCTTTCACTTTGACTTCTTTTCACATCTTGTTGAGTTTTCCAACGTCTGAAAAGGCCATTTCGATGTGCTGAGGTCATATGTTAAAAAGCTGAAAGCAGGGGCTCTTGCTAATGGTGCTCTGAAAGCAATTGTTTGGCAGAAGTTCATCACATAAATCGCTCTATACTTTTTTAGGATCGTAAAAGGAAAAATTATACTTTGTCCTCTGAGGAGGAGATGTAAAGATGATGTCCAAGAGACATTGTTCAGCCACCGAGGGCTGGAATGGGGACTAGAATAAGTGGGTGGGGAGAGAAAAGACCATTAGCATCAGCCAGCAGCCAGAAGAGCACTGGCAGGCAAGAGGAGGGGAGAAGGGAGTCAGGGAAGTTGTAAATAACGACCAGAAGAAATAAGAATATTCCTAAATACAAGTACAGAGGCAGGCAAGTCCCTCATCTACAAAACTAGCATCAGACTTTTGTTACATGGTCAAGTTATAATGTTTAAATTTAACACAGATTTTCATAACTTTCATTTAAACTTTGTACTAATTCCTGTTTGGAAATGTGTATTTTGTTTTAAGGGTAGTTTATTTCAGTTTAGGTGGAACACAGCACTCAACAGTTTTAACCAAGCAAAGTAACATTAATTAAAACCAATGAAGGAGACCTCCCACAGCCTGCTGTACCATTTGAGGCACACTGCCTTAAAGACATACTAGAAGTAAACAGATACAACTTTTCTTTTTTTACCTTTCTGATCTGTCAGGAAAAGGTTTTCTTCCAATGCCCAGGTGCTGGGAACACCATTTAAGATTGGTTGTGTTGGTGGATTAAGTAAGGCACAGCTTTGGTCAGTACAAAAAGGAATCACATGGATACACAAAGTTCCTGCTTCAAGCCCTTTTCTCCCCAAACTGAAATCAACAGCACCTGGAGAAACAGCCCACAGAAATTTCCTCCCTGTATGCACAGAGCCAACATGCCATAAGTTCTCCCAGGAGCAATACTCCTTGGGACTCAGTGGAGGTGTGACAAGGTGGTTTGCAACCTCTGAATCAGACCATCACACTCAATGCAACAGAGTTTGGCTCTGCTACCAGGACTCGTCCCACCAAAATGGGCTGGACTACTCAAGGGAGCAGCTTCAGGGGTGGGACACAAAAGACTGGGATCTGAACCAGGCATTACTATTTGATCATAATAATATTTACAGTACTTAACTATAGAGTAGTCCTTCTTTAATACTCAAATATTCAAGAATCATATAAAATACAATTGCATGTAGGCCTAGCGACTTGCTATGCAAATACTGGCCAGCAAGGCTTGGGGAAAAAATAAAAAGGGTTAAATAAAAAGATAGTCTGTGTTTCAAGAGATCAGATATGACTGGAACACAAAAGGAAACCATGAGGAAAGTTGCACCAAAACTTACAGGAAAAGCACAAACAGTTCAATTTGTTTGGTTTTTACAGTCATCATAGGCAAAATAGAAATGCTAGCAGCGGTAAGAGAGAGCAAACAGGATTTTTGGGAAGCAGGGCCATTTCACTTGTGTTCTGGTTTTTTTCCAGTCTTCCATCTCTATTTTATCTGCTTACATTGCAGACTCAGGCTTGCAGAAAGGCTAGGAAATTGAGACCCAGGTAGACTGGGTTTTTTAATATATATGAGCCTGATTTTGTAAAGATATGCTTACCATTGTCCACTCAAGTAGTGCCACTGACAGCAGAACCAGTTGTGAAGGCAATGGGAAGCACCATGAAGTTTTTCCAGGGCCAGCAACTTGACGAGCAAAATCTCTGCCAGTTCATGACCTCTGACACTTGGTGTATACTGTATTCTACCCTTAATTAGAGTCTGAGTACGAGTGCCCCTAAATTAGGGTATGAATTATTTTCATACACATGGCTATTCATACTGTGCATCAATTGTAAAATATTTTAATGCCCTGTGCAGTTGAAGATGACATCAGACCTTCTGAAATGTATACTAAATCTCCGGATTGCAATTCAAAGCATATGTTCTGCCTGGTCTGCTGAGGACATAATGGTACAAAACTAGGATGCCTTTAATGCATAAAACACTAGTCACTGATACCATGTGCATTATACATACTTTCCACTTCACAGGCAAAGCAGTTACAGCTTTCACTGCCTGAAGCCATACTACATCAGACCGTGACTGTATCACATCTGAGAACATAAGCACATTGAGGCGGTGCGGTCTTTGAACGGGAAACGTTGAAATGAAACCAAAGGTGCTGCCCAAAGTGTTGCTGGCAATCCCAGACCTGGCACCTCTGTTTCTGAGTCAGCAGCAAACCCACACCGCAGCCTGTTCCTGGGGTCGCCGTGCAGCTCTGCCCGGAGAACCAAACCACATGTCGACCATCGCCTCTGCTCAAAAGAGATGCCACTCAACTTCTGGTTGCCTGGCCAGATTTCAATTTAAACAGTCATACCCTGCCTACCTCTACTTCTCCAGCAGTTTCAACAGCATATTATAACCTCATTATTTTTCTGCCCTAAACTATCATTTTATGTCTCTCCACACTGCTAAAATAACTACCATAATCCATGCCAAAAGTACATTCCAGCAATACTCAAAATCACATTAAGGCTTTATCCTAAGCTTTCATTCAGCAGGGTGAATTTAAAGTACCTCAGCACAAGTTGCACAAGAAGACCCCCAGCGCCCGTTAGGAGCCGGCGTGGGATCTACCTGTTTTGCACCTGGCAATGAGTGTCCCTTTGCCAATCTAGAAATGCTAAGGAAAGACAGGGTGGAAATACACGAGAAATTGGCCCAAATCCTGTCAAGAGATATATATATATATAAAAGAGAATACATATAAGAGAATAATGCTTCATCAATGCTTGCATTGATTTAACCATATTTATTCCAAATTGGTTTTAGGACAAATTTAATGCCATTTCAAAGCCGCTTATTTTGGTGCAGTATCATCAGGAAGAGTGGTGGCTTTGTGATAGTGTTTGGGTTTTTTTTCAGGGTCCAGCTAAACCAAAATAAACTGCTCCTCTGGTAAAATATGAATGTTAACAGATAGACCTATGATTATCTAGATGAAGCTAGTATCTTAACCTGATGTACAGGTTTCTCAGCTTCCTTCATGCATGGTGTCAAGTCCTTTGTGCTGATGTGCCTCTACGTGTCCAAACCATGGGACCACGTGACGGGTATTTGCCCGATCGCATGAGCCAAGAGGAGCTGGGGTGCACCAGCGATGGGGCTCCAAGGACAGCCCACACCCCGCCAGTGGGTCCCTCTCTCCCCAGGACCTCTGTGTGAGATGCACCTCGCCCGCAGATCACAGCTCAAACCAGTCAGCAATAGCTGGACACCGCAGGAGCGGATGGGAGCTGCAGACATGTGAGATACAAGTCCATTTTCTGCGACGTCTGATTCTAATAGTCCATTCACAAATAGTGCATAAGCTGTGTGCTGGATTTAGTATAAATTCACCGAGCTTTTCTCGGTTCCACACACTTTCATTCCAAATTGAGAATGCCCATAAACAACTTTGCACAAAAGTAAGTTGATTGGGTTTGCTTTCTTGCTATTTTTGTGTAAGAGTGCTTGAAGTTTACTCCCAGTTGTGTGCTGATCAATGTAAGAGTCGCTCGTGCATCCTTCCCAGCTCTGGTGGCATACTGAGTGGTTCTGCTCTCACTTGCATCTGTGCAAATCAGGCCTAACTTCATTAAAGAAATGTAACTGCACCAATCAACACAAAAGTTTGAACACCTTATTTCAAATTATTTTCATAGAATACAGTTCATGCAATTAGATTTAACCTCATGAAAATTTCAACTTCTTATGGAAAAAAGAGTATGTTGATTTCCAATTTTCAGTTAAACATGTCTCTTTCTCATCACACCTTTCCAGCAGAGCAAATATTTTTCGATTAGGCCTAGTAACCAATGTTTCCTAAGAGAACTATGATGAAGACTATTTCCAAAGTATTCAGCTTTCCATTTCCTGCTTCTGACATTTCATTCACTTCAGGGTAAACTTAGCCAGTCAGGAAAGGCCCTCGTTTTTTTTTTCCAGAGTCCTCATAATCCAGGTCCTTTTTCCTGGACATAATGCATCCTACTTTCCTTAATTACTAAGGTAGAACTTGCACAAATTCAAAGCAGATTGCTTCTTCCTTTCCTGTTCTCCAGCCTGTTCTTCGTTATCCATATGAGTCTCAATACATCCAGAAAAGCTGCCTTTTGCTTTTTGGCTTTGGGAAGTGGGAATTATTTCTGAAGAAATTTATAAATATTTGCTCTGAATGCCTGAACAAATGAGTTATTTCCTGCGACTTGCCTCTTGATACCTTAAATCTGTTAGCATTTTGGCATCAGATCCCCCGTTCCCTCAGTGTCTCAGATCACAGCGTGAATTGATGGCTTATGAAAAAAGGACAAAGTAATCTCTGGAAACACTGAGAACCAAGAAAAAATAATTAAATAAAAATAGAAAGGAAAACAGCTTAGGCTCATCTGGAAGCAGAGGCCGGGCTGAAGAAACGTTAGCAGTTTCTGGTGTCTCTATTATTCTGGTGGTTTTACTGTTGTCCTTCCTACATCTCCAAAGGGCAGGTTTAGAAAGGCTTCATGTCAGCGGGTCCCTCCCGTCTCTCAGGCTGCTGCTCGGGATTTATGAGAGCCTCTCTGCAGAGAGGTCAAAACACACCCAGGGGAGAACAAAGAATTTGGTGCATTTAGGGCCGCTTCTCCACCCTCCAGCCAGGGTTTTGCTCCAGCTTCACTCCCTTTGCTCCGGCGAGACACGGGGCCAGCCTGTGCCTGTTAGCCTGCACACCTCCCAGTTAGATGTGAAAAATATATTTATTGGACACTGAAAATTTGCAGGAGGTGCATTTACTGTGCTCAGGAGCCAGGCTTGGAGGATGTCTGCTATCCTTGGGGAGAAGCTGAAAGCATTATTCTTTAATGTTGGGACTGAGTTTCCCTTCAAAACCAGATCTACAGTTCCCAGTAATTCAGGGAAAACTCTGACTGAATCGTAGGGGCTGGACGTCCCTCAGACAACAGGAGTGCATGCAAATCCTAATTCCTGCATGTGCTGCTCTGAAGCAACCCAACAACTGCCCGGCACAAGATCATTTAAAGAGAGAGGAAATATATCAACATCAGCTAGTTTTGGTCTTTCCTAAAATGACTGCACTCCAGAAGCACTAACAAAGAAGCAGATGTAAGATTTTCTGTGACTTATCTCCGAGGCAATTATTTATAAAACTCCTTGATTCATTACATGCCAAGCCTAAATTAATCCCCTGGTTTAACAACAGAAATGTATATGTAGCCTTGCGCATTGCAACCAATAGTGCATGCTAGGCATTTTGCTTTATAGATTATTTTTGATAGCATGAAGCAATTTTGCCCCTTTTGAATACTTCAGGCAGAAAAATAATTTTTTCAAAGAAAAGACCTTGGCTAGGGACAGTTCCTGCTGCGAGATCTTGTTTCTAGCTGCTTCTAAAAAAAAGTAAAGCCTTCGACACTGTGTCACTGTGTTTATCAATGATCTGGATGAGGGGATCGAGTGCACCCTCAGTAAGCTTGCGGATGACACCAAGTTGGACAGGAGCGTCGATCTGCTCGAGGGTAGGAAGGCTCTACAGAGGGATCTGGACAGGCTGGATCGATGGACCGAGGTCAATTTTATGAGGCTTAACAAGGCCAAAGTGCCAGGTCCTGCACTTCGGTCACAACAACCCCACACAACGCTACAGGCTTGGGGAAGAGTGGCTGGAAAGCTGCCCAGCGGAAAAGGACCTGGGGGTGCTGGTTGACAGCTGGCTGAACATGAGCCGGCAGTGTGCCCAGGTGGCCAAGAAGGCCAATGGCATCCTGGCTTGCATCAGGAATAGTGTGGCCAGCAGGACCAGGGAAGTGATCGTGCCCCTGTACTCGGCACTGGTGAGGCCGCACCTCGAGTACTGTGTTCAGTTTTGGGCCCCTCAGTACAAGAAAGACATTGAGGTGCTGGAGCGTGTCCAGAGAAGGGCAATGAAGCTGGTGAGGGGTCTGGAGCACAAGTCTTATGAGGATCGACCGAGGGAACTGGGGTTGTTTAGTCTGGAGAAGAGGAGGCTGAGGGGAGACCTTATCGCTCTCTACAAATACCTGAAAGGAGGTTGTAGTGAGGTGGGTCTCAGTCTCTTCTCCCAAGTAACAAGCAATAGGACAAAGGGAACGGCCTCAAGTTGCATCAGGGGAGGTTTAGATTGGATATTAGGAAAAATTTCTTTGCTGAAAGAGTGGTCAAGCATTGGAACAGGCTGCCCAGAGAGGTGGTGGAGTCCCCATCCCTGGAGGTGTTCAAAAAACATGTAGACGTGCACTTCGGGACATGGTTTAGTAGGCATGGTGGTGTTGGGTTGACGGTTGGACTAGATGATCTCAGAGGACTTTTCCAACCTTAATGATTCTATGATTCTATGATTCTGAAGGCTTCTGAGAGGTCATGGAAAGCCAGCAGGGTATGTGATTGAGAACTGTACAGAAAAAGCACACACCCAGATGCACATGTGTGCACACACACACATGCACACACCCGTGCACACACCCATGCACAGACTTATGTAGAAAACTGCAGAGTATGTTCTTCTCCCCTGTCTCCTCCCTCCCATAATAAAATAAAATTAAATGGCATGAGTCCCTAAAGATTAACATTCCCCAGGATTAGCTATTTTGCTTATCCAAAAGACATCTTACTCCTGGTTGCCAGAGGCAGTGCAAACCGGGAATGACAGGGCAGCTGGCATGCTACGGCGTAGTTTTGTCTGTGCTGTAATCTCTGCTGCATCAGCTACATATTTCAAGAAGGGGCGATGCTGCTATTTACGCTCTGTATGTCACAACTTCTTGCTCAAAGCGTTGGAAAGTTCATGTTTGGAGGCTGATATTTTTTTCCTCCTCCCCTCCACCCAAACACTAATTGTTCTTGCTTTTTAATCAAAGTCAGCAAAGTACAGGATTTTAATTTAAGCTGTCAGTCAAAAGTAATGGAAGAGCTAGAAGGCCTGGCGCTGCTGCTTCTCTGTGTGCTGAGTAAAGCTACGTTAGGGGGTATGTTGCAACAGGAATGAGGAAGGAAGGACCAAGGCCAGAATAATTAGCAACCAGGCCTTATCTAGAACAAATATTATAAGGGAATAAAGCCATTAAAATATGCAGCTTATTTGCTGATGCTAAAGCAGATGCAGCTTCTTTTCACTGGACTTAAAGAATAATCAAGGCAATAGAAATTTTGTTCTGTGTTGTTACAACATCTGGCAGAAACTTCGCTCTCGCCAAGGGCAGGAAAGTTAAACATGAAACAGGAGATGTCAAATACATGTCCACAGTCTCACACAGTGTGGCGCTGGCCATAGCTGGGAGCCTGACCGACCGAGTGGGGCGATGCTAAGCTGTGGGTACTCGTAACCCGGAGGCCAGCCTCGCAGATCATCCACGTGTCTACATGGAGGCTGTCACCCACAGCACTGAGTCCCTCGGGTTTCCCAGGGCTCGCACATCCAAACCCAGCTCTAGAGCAGCCCACCGCAGTGGAATAGACAGGCAAAAGGAAGCAAGACGGCCCCAGCCCCATCCTCCCACGCACACCCACCGAGGTGTGGAGGGCGAGGTTCTGGCTCGGGATGGGGTGGCACATCCCAGGGCTGGCACTCTTCCCAGCCGCAGGGACCCTAATGTAGAGGGGCTCGTGTGTGCACGAAGGGGAGGGGGGGCTGTCTCATGCCTCTTCTATTCCTCATCATGCCATTTTGGGAGGGTCTTTCAGGCTATTCTCCTCTCTCTAGTGCTGCCTGCTTTTTCTCCTGCCTGTCCCTCCTTTCGTGATTTCAAGAGGAAGTGGTGTCTGGTTTTATTGTCTGCTTTGACATTCATTTCCTATATGGTGTAGGAGGATGATGTCTGTAAAAAGCTATACATCTATCTATCTGTATGTATCTCATAGATGGAGAAATAACTCAGCCTTAAATGAGACGCAATGCAACTCCTGATTAAATTGCCACATCAGTTATGTTTGACATGTTATAACCTTGAATACTAAGAAACTGAAAAAAAAAAATTTAAAAAGGAAGCTATATGCAAATAGGAAGGATGATATTTATGTACCAGGTGGCATTAGGTTTCAATCATTTCGGTTGAGATGCTCAGTTTGACTCCCTCAGTTACTCTGTCAAAGGGCCACGAGTCCAACTTGCCTTTTACTTCCAGTGTTCTGGGACTCGTTAGTTGCCATTCATGGTATTATTAATTCTGGCTGCCTGAACATTTTCATTATCAGAGGGAAAGGAAGAAACCAAAGATAACTTATCGGGCATTGTTCCCGTTTAGGTGCTCCTCTGAGATTTCCTTTCGACTGGAATGTATTTCATTAATTCGGGGGACATTCTGGCATAGATGTCTAATTAGATCTGCTTAATGGATTTCATGTCAGAGAGGCATGTAAATCTTTCTATGAAAGACAAGGTTTGTATTGAGAGATAATATCTTTTATTGGACCCCCAGACAGAATTGGAAGGGATGGACAAGATTTTCAGTTTCTCTAAAAAAACCTGTAATACTTTGCTTCAAACTTTTCCTTTCTTACCTCTTCAGATGCTCAGAGCTACAAAGACCTGACCACTACAGTCTCTTTGTGGCCTTTGTGTATTAGCAATCACTTGTTTTTCACTGAGATTTTGCCACATCTGTATTATTCTTATTTCTTCCAGAATTTCGGTCTTCTGACATTCACTTGTTTTTTATAACCCACTGCACATTATATTCTATGAATGTTTATATTCAATTTTACCTGTTCAGAGGTGGAAGGGATCCCAGATGGGGTTTCCTTCCAGGTTTCTATGCCCAGACATCACCAACTTCCAGAGACTAAAAAATGCTATGGTAGTCACTGTGGTTGTGTGTTAGTGCCTACTTGACTTAAATGCGTATTTGGCGATTGCATACATCTGTGATTTTGTACACCCAATAGCACCCTTAAAATGTCCATTCTTCCATCATAAAATCTTTATTAGAGTCCTAAAATATTTAGAGAGAGAGGAGTTGCTGTGCCTGGCTTGGTGGCTTGCCTGTTCTCATGAGAGCAGCGCAGAACATGCACCCACAGGCCACTTCCATCCTTCAGCTTAAGCTTTATTTTTCTTATGCTGGAGGTATTTAAAGTAGATAAAGCAGATCTATTAGACACTGCATAGGAATCTGTAGCTAATTTATGGGGAGGTTTATGCCTGATACTAGTATATTCTGCAAAACATGCAAAATATATTACTACAATTTGGAAAACTTCAGTTCTTGTAATAAGTAGTTTGGTATTATATTCCCTGAGGTCTCAAGATGCTTATAGTTCAACTGGATCTGCAGATCTTCTGTTTAGACAGATATGACAAAAATTCTGGATCAATCTTGCAAGCTTTCTCATAAAATTCCAACCCCTCTTTTAATGTTGCTAAATACACAGCTTCAACTACATCCCATGGCAAGTTGCATGGGTTTATTCTCAGTGGCACCAAACCCCCTATCATAACCCACTTGTGTACGACCCTACCTTCACAAAGACCTGTGTGTGTGTTTGTAAGTAATAAAATCACTTTTTCTATAAGCACAAAGCACAGTATTGTGATATATTCTTGAAAAAATGGCCCTTCTGTTGTGAAAAACTTTCTTAGCTGTAGACTATTAATTAATTATCTCACATATAGTTTTGTTTTGTAAAGAACAGGGAGAGGGATAAATTTGCTCCTGCCCTTTCCAAAGATAACTTTCTTTTTTAAGCACATTCAGACATGTGTCAAAACTAGTTTTAAAAAGACTCAGTTTTAGGATACCTCAATGCTGATTTTCAAAGGTTAGGTAATAAGAAACCTCTAAAAATCAGAATTTTGGAATTGGAATTTGGCACTGGAAAAGAGAAGCTGTAGAAATGTTTTTCATTGTGAACAAATTAATTTGAATTTTGATTAGTTCTTGCTTATTAAAACTTAAAATTAAGCAGGTCTGATACTTGATACAGTTGCACCTTAAAATAATATTGCCTTTTTATTCTGCATTTTTTATTTTTACACCCCTCTCCAAGTCCAAACAAGGAAATAAACTTCCCTTAGTGCACATCATTTTACATCCTTTGCAATATTGATAATAGTTATTCAAAACTATATAATTTCATGGCTCTTCACAGAGATGTAAACGAAGCTGGGTTTTGGTATACAGAAGCTCGACCGAGCAGATTTGTAAAAAGCAAGCACATGCTGATATAGCAAAATCTTTAAATTGGGTAAGCTGGAAACTGGTTGCCACACTTATCCATTATCCCCAGACACAGAGCCCATAAAGGGTTCAACTTCAGTCCACATCAGTAATGACTAAAAGCCATTAGCGTACGTAATGGCTGCTCGTTGGCCTATAGGAAATGAATGGATGGTCTCAGTTCAGTTCACGCAGGACAGGTGGCCACATCACAGAAACCACTGAGCATTGCCTGGGGAGGGAGACCGAGCTGCCCTCTCCTCCCCAGAAGCCCCTTCCTCCCGAGCACGTCCAGGCTGTTCCTGGCAAGCAGACAAACAGACATTTTCCACTATCAATTAGCTACTTCGCTCTAACACAAAGCTCACTTTTAGGAGGGAGGAAGAAAAAAGTCTGGAGCCTCATGATAAGCCCAGGGGATTAATAAGGGCAGTTTGGTTTACAGGATAAAGTAGAGCCTTTATCACCTGCAGTTCAATCTACCAACTTAAAAATACATGAAATCACAGGACTGGCTTCAACACCACGTGAAATAAAAAGCTAAAATAAAGTCTGTATTTGGGGAAGTATTTCTAAAGGATAAAGAAAGAAGGATACCCAAGACGCTAGGGTCACGCTAGGCATTTCTCCCACCCTGTAAATCTTAAAGTACTGAATATAGTGTTGTAGTAACAGAGAGCATAATAGTTGCCAGAGATTTTCTTTAGGAACATAGACGAGGGAGAGGGATGGGTCCAGGAGAGTATCTCAGCTTCAATGAAGTGGAGGGCGTTGTAAGCTTTCAAATTATCTTCTGTTTGCCTGCTGCTTTGGACACTTTACTTTTTCCTAAAACTTAAAACCTCCTTCTAAGCTTCTGGTTTCTTCAGGGTGCAATTTATCACAATCTGATTTTATTTTGAAATGCACTAAAGCATCAAGGCAGAAAGGGAAGATGAACTCCTTTTAATCCCTCTGTTGCATTGCAGCAAGAGCGGGCAAGCAGGGAGGTATAAGTTTACAACGAAGGCAGGAGAAGAAATGGGAATGGAGTAATCTCATTGCAACTGGGTTTGGAGATCCTGAAAAGGCAATAATAAGCTTCCAGCGTACAGCTGTCTGGTCGTAGAGCAGAAAACCACTTCCAACCTCAACTTGACATCATTTGGCATCTTCTTAATCCGCAGGGTGAAGAACACGCTGTTATTTTACACGGCTATGAAGTACATGCCACAAGAGATTTTAGCTGCAGTGAGGGCCAAGTACAGACATCAAAGGCTAGCATTTGGATGCAAAGAAGTGAGGAACGCACTTTATTTCTCATAATGAGAAAAAGCGACTTACGCTTTATCAAACCCTAACTTCTAATAGGAGTTACATAACGAAAAGCTCCGCTCCTCTCTGCTGACTGCCAAATAGCTATCAAATATTAAAGAGACGAGCAAGAGCTCTGAAAGGGGGTTGTACGGTTACAGTGCGGCAGCCCTAATGCGCACGTGTGTGTGCGTGTGCCTCTGCGAACGTGAGCAAGAGACTCGTCTTAACAGAGTGGATCCTGAAGGCCAGTGAATACACCTGCAAACCTCCCTGCTCTGTGTTGCACCCCCACCATTCCCAGTTGCCCCAGGAGGCAGGCATCCCAGAGAGGCCGGGCGGGAAGGAGTCGGAAAGAATTGGGTCAGGTACTGTTTGCAGCCACTCTGCCATCAAAGTTAATGAGCTGCCAGTGATGGGCTGTTAATAAGCCCAAGCCCCAAAGTCCCACAAGCAACATGGCCTGTCAGAGATAGCAGCAGTACCAATCCTCCCAACAGCGGAGACTTTTTGAGATCCCATGATTAAAAACAACATGAAAATCTTAGCTTTTCCCTGAAACACTAGTTGCCTGCTGGCCCCTGTGATTAAAGTAAATCTTGCAGGTTTTCCTAGAGAGGAGGAAGGGAAAAGGAGGTTGCCTCTTCGATTCTCGATACTTGGAGTCGGCAATATTGGGGTTGTGCCTAGAAGACCCAAATCAAGCATTGGGAAGAAGATGAAACACAGGTGGAAAACTCTGTTGGGCATCTTCGAGACTAACCTTCAGTTTAAATATACTTTCTTGTAGTGCTGAGTTAGCAGCGAGGTAAGCCCTCCTGACAGTGGATGAGGCTTTTCAAGTGGATCAAAGACCTGGAAGGCAAAGAGGAGTGGGATGTTTCCACTGACTTCCAGGTGGTTTTGTAATAAGATGAAGTATAATTTGATTCCTTTTGTACTCTCTGCTGACATAGCCATTTTCACAGAGGGAATAAAAACAACTTAAGGACTTGTGGGGAGCAAGACAGAACTGCTGACTGCTTGAATTCAAGTAGTTCACCAATCAGTATAGCCTAGTCAAAAAGCACACTGGACAGGTATATAAAGAAATGCACTACAATCAACTCTACTTTTGAATTTTTTTGGTCCTGGAGAAAAGGAAAATAAAAGAAATAAGGGGAAAAAAGGTGAAACTGAAGAGTGTAAAAAATGTTACTCCAATATAAACAATGTAAAAAATCATTTTTTAGAGAGTGCCCCAAACAATGAAAATTAAATTCAGATCTGAACTTGAACAATGTCACTGTTCGGTAAGTTGAGATCTGAGTGTGCCACATGTTACTATAGGCTCTATCTATAAGGCACTTATCCCAGAATTCAGGATATTTACATCTGAGGTTATCATACTCTGGGTGGAACTGAGAAAACCAAAAAGGATTTATCACAAAACTTACGTTTAAATTGTACCTGCTTTGACAAAATATAGACACGTATTGAATAACCCAGGATTTGGTACATGTAAACATTGGAATTTCTGTTTAATAAAGGTTGATAATATTATTGTGGAAAAACCTTATTTTTTTTATATACTGTGGAGTATCGTGTGTGCGTGAGGTTTCTTAATCTATCCAGAAGCCTTTGCAACAAGCAGAGTTGCTAGTGAATTTCTGAAACTCTGCCTAGTAAAAATATCTTCAATTGCTAACAAGAAAAAGAGATTAATCTGTTAGTGATTTATGTCACCGACAATTTGGCAGGGAGCACTTCATGAACAAGAAAAAGAAGGTAGTCCCATATTCACATTTTAAAGATAATTAAAAATCAGATCTAAACCAGTTGTTTACATGACTCCCAAGAACCACAACAGAAGAAAAAGAAAAAAAACAGTGAGAAAAAGTATGCTAATGCGTCCTCCTCTGGAACGTAATTAATGAATAAACAAAACCCAGTCAACTGAAGGCAGCAATGTTTTTGATAAAAGGCGAAATTATCCCATAAGAGTATCTCCAACATGCTTAGCAATGTCTTGCACAGGTTTTGACCATTCAGACGAAGCTGCTCTTTAACTGCCCACTTTTGCCATATTGTCTAAAACCCAAAGGCAGGTGTTGAAACTGCCCATCTTATGGCCTCCTTTTGAGACAACCAGGTCCCAGAATACAGTCTCCTTACATAAAAATGGATTTCTTCCCAGGTTCTTTGCCATACCGGTAAAACATGACCGACCACGAGGGACCTCAGCCTAGACTGCTGGGATGAGGGGACCCGGCTCCACAGAGGCCACTGCCCTGCAGGACAAGGAGCAGCATGCTCCATGCGAGACCATGCTAGGCATGATGGCTCCCACTTCCACAGTCTCCTCCTTGCAGATCCACACCTGATCCCAGCTGATGCCCAGCACCTACTCTGGAGCAAACCGCACAGTTTGTGCAGCAACATGTTCATTCTTAAACTCACCTCTTCAGTGTATTAGTTCAATTTATATTAAACTAATACTCCAAAGACATAAGTTCAAGGATTAATGCATATTTACGTTTTGCCCACCAACCTACAGCTAGGTTTAATTTGGCAGTGCTTGTCATGAATAAATGCACTTTAATACTAATGCTGGCATCACAGCTACGCTCACTTGGTTTTATAATTCAGCCAATGTTAGTCCTTTCACCAAGCAGTTCAGTATACTAATGCTTTTTTCCCCCCCAAATCATCTGAGCCTTTGGGATTTCTTTGCACTGGTTTTTAATAGAAACAAGCCATGCTATGAATGGGGTATTAAAGGACAGACTGATGACAGAGTGAACTCTCCCTTGTAGGTTTATGGTCAACAGGCACCAATAAAAAGAGTACAAAGAAATAGTGTTTTTTTTAACTACCACTTAAAAGCACCAACTGTTCCCTGAAGCTCAGGTACTAGACTTAAATGAGCCAAATAAAAAGAAAACTCAAATTATGACAGTGCAGTGATTGACAGCAGGCAACTCCACATTAAGCGACACACCAGGACTCTGATTTTCTGCAAAGGTCCACAGAGGATTCCCACATTGCTTTGCCCTTCACATGTTCAAGGGTGCCCTGCTCAACAGCAAAAGGTGCTATTGCTGTAGTTTCTTATGCCTGCCTGGAATATGATCAAAGACCCAACAAGTAATTTTTGTAGTCCCACACAATTGCAGTCTGAATATCAACTTTTCTTTCAAGCACAACTATTTGTACTTGATTGTTTTCAACAGTGCATTAAAAGCCAGCTGGAGTGGGAAGGAAGGATAGTGCAGAGGATATACATATTTTTTACTCCAGACATGTTAAACCTGCAGCCCTATTATGCCTAGCACTTCAGAGACATTAAGTAAACCTTTGATGAAAATCTATCTTAAAAACTGTCAGTTATTATTAATTTGTACTATCCCTCTTTAGATCCATGTGGCTAGGTATGTCTTTTCCTGTAATAATGTTGCAAAAAATTAGTGGATCCCCTAATTACTCAGCATGGCTGCAGGGCATAGAGCACAGGTCAGGCTGCAGCACCGGGGTCACCATCCAATTGCTGCCCTGACATCGGTGCTCTGGCTCAAACTCTCCCTGTTCCCTCCCTCTCTTTTTCGTTTTCTTTTTCTCTAGCATATTTTTTTTTTACCTAACTCATTGCTTCTCCTTTACCTACACACAGCTATTGTATGAGCTTGGGCTGATATCTGGGTTTAATTAACCATACTTGTATAATGTAGCAATACAATTTCGATATGACTGCTATGTTAGGAATAGTGGAGTAATATAATGGTCTACTGAAGCGTAGCATTGTCTGTTAAATTGAAGGTGCAGCATCTCCTAAAACACAGCAAGCAAAGCCACCCACATATTTCATGTACTATTAAAACACCCTTATTCAATTTCACTCTCAAATAGTCTTCTGAAAAGAAAAACTATATCTTGTAAAAACATAAGGTGGCCTGAAACTAAATGCATATTGGTTTCTGATGAAAAAATGCCCTCCTGTCACCAGCTGGAAACATTATCCACTCAGCACAGAAAATGTATTGGGAGAAAGGACTGCAGCAAGGAAATCCATGTCATGAGATTGGTGTGAGAAATGTCGCAGCTCATGTACATGGTTACCCATTGCTTGATACCTCTGGATGCTTTCTCATTTTGTTATTTTCATGATCTTTAATGTGCTGCGCGCACACACACACAAGGGAAAAAATACTGCAGATGTCTCAACTACTCCACGTTGATCAACGCATTTCCAAACATTTCTCAGTCCAAGTACACAGGTAACGATTTTGCTGCCATAGCCAAGAGAAAAGTCACACCACTAAAGCTGCATGCATCGATGAAGACAGGATGACAAAGGAGAGATTATATTTAGGCAAATTTGTTTAGACATAGTTAGGGATGTTTAAAATCTTCTGGGATTTGAGTGCTGGAGCCAACTCAGAAACAAATGTTCCTGCTGTTGCCTGCAGTAAGATCAGCGCGGTGCTGTTCAGAAAACTCTGCCTCTTTATGAAAGCAGGCAGCATCTACCTTTTCCCCCATCCTGTTCTAAAGCAAAACCGGGGGGTTTGGTGTTTTCCACAACAGCTCCGTAGTTAGGGTGTTAAGTCAGAACAGGAACAGCCAGGCATAGCTGCCTGCTCTGCCCAATTCAACCCGGGCACCCGAGCATCAGTCTCTCAGGTCTGAGGGAAGGGTCCTAAACATAATCTCCTGCCAGCAATTTTCCAAACCAGTTTTGACCAAACCGTTCAGTTTTCTATGAAACATGATATTGGCTGTGCCAAAGTGAGTCCAGTATTGTGATGTGGAGACAGGACCCAGACAGGAGCCTGGGATACCAAGGCTCATGGTCCAGGCCAGGAGAATACAATACCCCATGGAAAGATGTGGGAGAATGGCAGCAGGAGACACCGAAAGACATCCAAAGAGGAACAGCATGTTGATCGTGGGGAGTGGGTGAGAGAGTCAAATCAACACAGATCTCCTGATCATGATAATCCTACATGGTCTTCCAACCCCCTTAACCATTTTCCCAGAATAGCCAAATACGTTGTCTCCTTTAACCACACTATTACATTACTGGCAGGTCTCAGGACCCACCTGGCCAGATCAGCCAGCAATGGTCATTATAGGCAGGCATGTTGTACCCTGTCACACAAACCAACACTGATGGAGACTTTCAGGACTCCACACCACACATCCCCAAAGAATTTTAATATCTAGCAGTGCACAGTCTGGGATGCCAGTTGAAGGAGATCTGGAGAGACAGATTAAAGAATGAAGACCTTAAAAAGAGGATGAAAAGTCAAGTCTTTCTAATCTCATCCATCAGACTATGGCATGTTTTCTCCACCTTCCAACAGGTGGGCCTGGACACTGTTGCCTTTCTCTGTGACTGCTCCCTTGGCACAATTTCTGTGAAGCTCCCTCTCTAGTTGCAGTAAGATCTTTCAGTGACTGGCAACACTCTTCCAGCTACAGGATTTCAAATTGGGAAAATCAAAGATTCCACTGGCCATTCTGGACGTGGCCAGGGTAGGCAACAGGGCCTCCCAGTAGTCACCTCTCTATTTTATTCAGGAGCAGAACATGCCAGTCTGGCTGCAAGGCAATCCTAAAAAAAGTTTGATGCAACACTGGGGGGCCGGGGGGAAAACGTTCTTCTTTCCCCTTGCTGATCTGTATAATGGTAATGACGGAATATACAACATTTAAGCCAGTTTGATCAGATGGTCGTACAGACTACAGAATATCCCAGAAAGCACCTGGATGGCGTGGGTCTGGGTGCTCCGACACGGATCATGAAGCGCGTTGTGAAGCGCTTAACAAGGAGCAGGGCTGTGGTGCAGCTGGGCTGACACTCACATTTCAAGCATCGAGCAACCGGTAAATGCTCTTTGATTTTGTATCCAAAATATTTAAATTCAGGGATGCCTGGGCTTGCTCAGTTTTATGGTCCATCAGCAGGTGTGCCCCAGACTCCCATACGATACAGCCTGCAAGAGAAGGGCCACACTGGCAAGGCTGGCTGGCGGCACGTCCTTCCTTTGTAAATCAGGGACTTCTTCCAGTGGCAGGGTGGCAGATATGGGGTGGTGCAGTAAGGACAAGACAGGAGTGATCACCCAGTATAGTCAACCAAAAAGCACTTAATAAAGCCTAAGAGCCATCTAAATCCAGCCTGCTGCAGTTTGCCACTTTAAAGTCAACACACAAAGGCAAAACCTCTCTGATCACAGGACTCTCCATGTTGCAGATGAACCTTCAATTAGTTTCATTAGGGCAGCTGGCAGCCAGGATGGGACTTGCCAAGCTGCAAACCCTGTAGTTGGCAGCACAGCTTTATCTGTTTAGCAAATAGGCACCTTTGCTCTGAGACGTTACCAGAATATGATGAGAGAGCAAAACACAGTGTTGAAGTGCTTCCGGACTCTCCTGCCGTTGGAAACCTGTGCCTGCAAACTGGTTTCTCTTTTTTGCCCAGCACAGGTTCTGGGAAGGTTTAGAAAGACATGAGCAAAGCCTCTTGCCAGCCTTATGTTATTCTGATTTGAGGTTTTGTCCATCAAGCACAATCCCTACTATTAAGAATCTGTGTTCCTCTATTCTACTTCTCCACAAACTATTACATAGCAGCCTTTATTACAGATAAGAGGCCAGACCATGACTAGAGTTGAACCAGCATAAGTACAGAGTGGATTAATTCTGCTCCAGCAAATGAAGTTTGCTTGGATTTACAGCAGGAGAAGACTCTCGCCTGCTTCTGCTCTTCCACTGAGGGAATTAGACAGGGAAGCATGACCATTAGGTGCCTGAGGAAAAAATATATGTTAGCACCCCATTCAGAAATAGTCATCATCATTGCAATATGGCTCAATAAAAGAGTAATTTTGGGAACATAAGACATTCCATTTTGTGTTTTGTGGACAATAACACCCAGTTTTCAGTTTCTGATTTATGGGTTTGCTTCAAGGTATTCAGTGCTAGCTCTACAGCCCAGTTAAACATGATTTGTACTATTCTGGAAGCCCAGAAAGGATTCAAAATAGACAACTGAGGATTCTTTTCACACCAGAAAATTCTCATTTGGCACAGGACCAACACGGCCAGCTGTACGCAGTGTATGGGACCTGTCAGGGATACTGCTGAGTGAAAAAGGCATGATCAGACTGCAAATTACAGAACCAAGTTGTTGTTTTAAGGTTCCTGCCTCCATTTCAGATATCTGTGGGTCTTGCACTGGCCGGTGCTGTGATGTCTAGTACAGCTGCCTTGGAAGGGGATATGATGGAGGCAACCATAGCACATGATCTGATGTGATAAATTAAATATGGCAGATCGTGCTCTTTGCGGTGGGGAGTGGAAGGTTGAGCACAGAAGGCGCTGCTCTACCAAACTAATGAGCTTCTCCCCAGAATGTGGTCGGCACTGGGGCCAAGCTGCCCTCATGCCAGGCAAGCTTCCTCGAACAGCAGGTTTGGCAGCATAGCTGTGCCCACACCAGGAGCTCTGGCTGGCAAAGCCCTGCCAGCCACAAATCATACCTTATCATGGCTCAGCTCAGCAAAGTTATGCTGGCAAGAAGTCCCAGGATAGACTGAGGCCAAGTCTCGTTAGAGAGCTGTGCTATTAGACTGTACATCTTGGGTAATTAAAATCGTTAGAGCTTGTGAGTTGACTAGACGTTGCAGACTGAGAGCACCGAAATATGCTTCATGCTGCCACTATCACCTGATACTGAAACTTAGCCTATCTTTAAAAGAAGCGTAATCCTGCACATCATGGCAAAGAGTTGGGCTACCTTTCGGGAAATACAGCCCTGATGGGAATACAGCTCACTGAGGGGCTGGGGATGTGAAGCACCCAAACTACTGCTGCTCTGCAGCACTACTGGACCGCTTTGGAGCAACAGGCTCCAATTTTCAGGTATTTCTATCTTCATTTTCTTTATCTTTTTAAGTTATCATTTTCTTGTGAAAGCAGATGCTTTCTACATAAATGTTTTGGCCAAAATCCCAATGTTTTCACAAAAATTGCTTTGAAGGAAATTTTTCAGCCTTTTTCATTAAGCGCACACATTCATCTCGCAATACAAGACTGTAAAGCGATGCCCAACTGTCAGCCATGTGCCTCCTTAGATTAGAGGTTCTTCATTTTAACCAGAGATAAAAGTGAAAGAACTAGCCTAGTTAGCTTAGCAATTTTGACCAGACATGTGGATAAAAGAAACCTAAATTAATTTAACCTGTTACACATTTACTCCAACCTTTCCACTACCTGAACATATAGATGTCAAACATCCTCTGTTCCTTGTACTTTCATGCTACTCTGCAGTGAGCAGATCTTCTACACTTTGCTGTGATCCAGCACCGCTTGGCTATACTGTTAAATAAAAGCAGGCCAGGGAGTGAGGCCAAGTGCCGGCTCCTGATGGCTCACCCCCCTTTGCTGTTCGCCCGCTGCCTGCTCTGTTTTGGCCTCCTCAAGACAGTCTCTGGACGTGGTCCTGGGATATGTTGCTGCATCCCCTAAGGTTGGTGTGGTGAAGACTGCCCCAGATTTGTCTGTATCCTCCTTACAGCATTCCCCCTCTAACATTATATCAGCACATCATCATGAGTGTCCTGGAACACTACACGTGCTCTCCTCCCACAGTCCCAAGGTGTTGAACACAGGTCCTCCATTTCATGTTACCAAAACACCACCCCAGTGCTCCCAGAGACCTGGAACTAAAAAGATGCACAAGAAATAATAATTGTGTCTTAGGACCACCAAAGACCATATGGGGCTCAAAGAAGATTTGGGTCTGAGGGCTACGTGGTGTGGATGTGGCCAGTCTGCTCCTGAAGGGCCCCTCAGGTTTGGTGGAGGGGGGCAGCAAGCATTGTCTAAAATGGAGGCATTTAACTTATACAGGTGCTGCTGCTGGTCCATAGAGCTGAGCATCCCCCAGTCACTGCCCCAGCACTGCCTCGCCTGGCTGAACACTTGCGTATGGGCAGACCTGCAAACCTGCATGTCTGGCAGTATTTATGTCAACAGAGGTGGCTCTCCTCCGAGCACAGAGATGTCACGGTCCGAGAACACACCTTGGCTTGTGCGTAAATCCTTCCAAAAACCTACCCCTTCATATCCATGCTTGCTTTTCCAAGCACAGGATTTTAAAAATATTGAAGACTACCTTACTATTAGAAATCATGCCTGAAAGGCAGCATAAGGTATCAAGAACAAATAATTGTATGTTCTAGAACTTTTATCAGCTTTAATCCAAAAAGGTTCAGTAGATAATCGTGTGCGTTCAACAAAAATAATAACGTCATATATAAATTACATTCTGAGAAACAAGACCGCTTTAAGTAACTTGAGAAGAACTGCTCTGCAGGAAATATATAGTTAGAGCCTGCCATCTCCTAATTGTATTTTCAAAACAACCTTCTTTTTCAACAAACATGTTTAATTTTAATCTTTTGTTGTTGTTAGTGTTGTCTGCTATTCCCATAGCAATAAAACCCAATTGTAACCAATGCGTGTGTGTGTTAAAAATAACCAGCTACTTCAGCAAGTTATTCTTGTTTCAGTTTTTTTAAATGTCTGCATTAATGTCCATTAAAATACCAACTAGCTCAAACAGATTGACATGGTCAAGAAATGTCCTTAAAATTAAATTTCTTATTGATCTCCAATTCAATTTTAAAAAGCTCTACATTAATGGGTGACATCTTAAAAGACTATTTAATACCGATATTTCTGTATTTTTTTGTGTGACTGAGGAACGAAAGAGGCAATAGTTTTCTCTTCAAAACTAAAAATAATCTCCATTAGATAATCTTAACATTTTGTCAAATTAGGAGATTCAACTATTCAAAACCAACAGTTCAGCTAAAGGCCTGTCAAAATACAGTCTTTTGGATGCAGATATTTTTAAGTTGTTACTTTCTTAAAGCATTTGGTAGGAGGGGATTCAAAAACTTTAAGCAGTCCAATTAATGCACTCTCTATTTGAAAAGCCCAAATATGGCAAAGAAGCTTCGGTATGGACACTGGGACACACATGACTTTTTGAAGACTTGCAGAAAATTTCATATTTACAGCACATCCAACTTCCTGCTTTATTAGTGTGACCTCAGTTTTCATAAAGTGTGAAAATGGACCTCAAACGTGAAATCTATTTGGCATTTCAGCCTTTCAGCTGCAATACCACTACTGAATAAAGGATGTAAATTGCTTCCCCACTTTCATTCTCCTAATGATTAGCGTGCAGCTGGAGTACTTCTACCTTATTATTAATACCCATTTGAACTAATGTTTTTAACTATGCATAAACATAAGAATGTACTACTATTTTTTTTTCCCCATCATGCAGAGGCAGGTTGAAGTCATCTGCTGAAACTCAGATTCAAAACGCCTCCATGGAGGAGGCTCCACACACAGACCATGCCTGAAGGAGACACCTGTGTAGGTGAAAACTACTCCTGTGGGCTCTCACCTTCCATCAGCACTTACGTCTCTATGAAAGAAGTTAAATAAAATTGCACGAGGAGAAGAAAAGTGGAGGTCAACAGCAGTGCTGATGGGAACCAAGAGCAAAAACCTGTTTGGGGATGAGCTAGCAGCCACGGAGGTTTGTGCTGGAGAGGAGGCAGCAAGGAAGGAAGGATCTGGACTCCTGTGGTACGGCTCAAAGCCACGGGAACTTCACCGACTTCAGAGGGCTGCGAGCCTGCTCCTCATAAGGAAGCAGGGAGGACTGGCACGGCAGTGTTGTCTGCTTGAAAGGAAGCACAACCTCTTATTACTACTTTTTAGTAGGGCCTGTAGCAATAGGACAAGAGGTAATGGTTTTAAACTAAAGGAGGGTAGATTCAGACTAGATATAAGGAAGACATTGTTTACAATGAGGGTGGTGAAACTGGAACAGGTTGCCCATAGAGGTGATAGGTGCCCCATCTCTGGAAACATTCAAGGTCAGGTTGGACGGGGCTGTGAGCAACCTGATCTAGTTGAAGATGTCCCTGCTCATTGCAGGGGGTTTGGACTAGATGACCTTTAAAGGTCCCTTCCAACCCAAACTATTCTATGATTCTACAATTCTATGAAAGGTCATTGTCGCTGAAAAAGGGTCACATTCAGCAAGCAGAGCTGCACTACAGCATTATGTGAAGCACGCTGCACTGTCCTCTCCATCCTGGCAAAGAAAGCGTCCACCGAAGTGGGTTTCAAGCACAAAGTCCTCCCAGAAAACAGGTTTAATTGTGTGCATTCAGATAAGCAATTATACTTAAGGCTATTATGCCAGTTACCCCAAAACAATATAAATAGTCATCTCGCTGACAGATGAAACACGCAGTGCCAAACTTCTTATAACAACAGGACAGGCTATTAATCCCATTCAGTTTTGATGATATAATGCCATGGAATATATTTCTGTCCACATTACTGACAATTAATGCAGCCTGCACACTGAGAGAGAAAGCTTTGTGTTCAAGGGGAGTAAGATTTCCATGCAAATGTGGGACAAAGGTTCCAAATGGATGGCAAGCCTGAAAAGGAAAGATTTACTACTTGACGTGCATTTTGCCAAAGAGAATTTTTTCTAAATAGTAGTAATAGCAGAGAAATGTCCTGCCTGTTAACTAATTGGATTTGTGCAATTCAGGCACCCTAATTTATACTGAAATGGTTTGCCTGCCTTCTCTCTTTTCAGCCTGGCAGATGGACTAGGCAAAAATGTGAAATTCATGCAGTCATTGCTACTCGTAGCCCACTTAATTCACAGGCCTTTGTCAAAACTTCTTTAGTCAAGATTAAAAGAGAGGGTACCATATCTATCATAACCATCTGGACTGAAATTTGCCAATCTGGACTGATTGGACAGAAGCCTAAGCTGTACTAAAGAGCGAAACCCTGTTTGGGCTTAGTGGCAGGAATTCAAGCACAACGGAGATGGGGTGCTCCAGGAGCTGGGCACATCGAGCCCTGCTCTCCACTCCTCAGCTCCTCTGCTGTTTATGCAACTAGAGATGAGCAAGTGAAAAATGCTAATCAAGATGTTAGTATTTTATATCCTTTTTTTTTTTTTTGACAACTGGCAGTATTTATACAAAGAGAGAAGGAATTAAGAACATAGCCCGCATGCTTTACTTTTAAAAATGAGGAATCGATTAGGTGATGTACTGTCAAAGCATCACGCTTTCAGCTAAAAAAATTCCTTCTAATGAAAGCATACTGCCGGTTGCTGAGCGCAGTTAGCGTATTGACTATGTATTTAGGATTCATCAAAGCTCTGATGTGCTCAAACTGCCTCTAGCACAGGGTAGAGGAGCCAGTCTGGAGAGATGAGGGGCAGGAGATCAGCCCAAGTTGGCCAGTGGGTAAGTTTCTCTCTGATTTCAACTGCTGATAAGCAGGAGTCTCCACAGATCCCTAGACTCCTCATGAAAAGGAGCAGCAACCATTCAGAGGGTATTTGTTAACATCTATATTTGCAAAAAGCAGGCTTTTTTCATCTACAGGTACCTACAGCTATCCCCAGCTTTTTAACCTCCAGAGTGAATTATCATGGCAATCTCCACACGGAGTGGCACTCACGCCATCTGCGAATAGTACCAGGGAGAGTATCGGGTCTGCACTTTACTCATCTCCATGCCGTGCAGATGCTCTTCCTTTGACTTTGCCCCTCTGCAACTCTGCAACTGAAGTGATCGTCTTGAGCACTAGAGCTGGTTGACAAATACAACGTGGTATTTCCATTCATGGGCTATGGATTTTACTCTCCAGCTTGGCTTTCCCCAGAGAGAGAAGGGATGAATCAGCTTTGGATTATACTGTGAACTTAGCAGTTCTCCCAAGCTCTTCCTGAAGGTTTGGGTGGGAGCTGGAGGGTGCGTATGCCGAAGTCTACAGTGAGAACTGTCTGTTTTAAATAAAATATAGAGGTTTTTTTTTAATTATACAAAACATGTTTGGATTTTAGGTGGGCAAAAATAGAATACATATAAATAAGTAATGAAGTTCCTAGGGGCAAAATAGCTATGAAAATTTTTCCTTTGTAATTCTTTGCTGAAAAGAAAAAATATACCAAGGTCAGACACCTGATTGGAAAAGTGAGGGTAAGCGAAGCTGCCAGGGGAACACACTTCTCTCGCAAATGCTGTTTTCAGTTGACCAGTGCTAAACTGCTGGCAGCACACCAAGAGGTAACACATCTACAGCAGCCCTTTCCCACAAAGTGGCCGGCTCCTGGGAACCCAGCTGAGCTGTAACACTTCCCTTCCCGTCCACATGCAGCTCGCAGGAAAGCAGCACCAACATGGCTGTACATATCTTTACTACAAAGTTTTTTCAGACATGTTCCTCTTCTATCTCATACCAATCTTAAATCCTGTTGCAATTCAAAAGGGAGCGAGCGAGAGATGAAGAAAAGCCATTTAAGTATCGTTAAAAAGGCCACCCCATCTCTCACAGTTGCATTCATCCTCACAGGGCTGTGTGAATAAGCAGCATCTAGCTTTCCATCCTGGCATCTTCATTTTCAAGGCCAGTGGGTAAGAAAGCGGTGAGGCAGGCAGGGATAAGTTCTCTGAAGGATGTTTTGTTTGCTGACTACAAGCAAACACTTCCCAGCTGGCTGGCTGCACCCAAGCCGCTGACCCTTTCCATGGACGTCGATGCTACATCAAACATGGGGTCTGGCATCCATGGACACATCAGCACAATGACGCCCCAGCATAGGGTTCTTGTGATCAGGCGGGTCAGAAAACGTCTCTTCCCCATTCCCTGCAAGCTGTGCAGTGGTGCTCCCTGGCACCCAGGCTCCCAGCAGAAGGCATCACTGAAGGGCTCAGTTCAGAAAATGGCTCATTACTGAAATGCAAGATCAGACTTCTCCTCTGAAATGGGTCTGACAAAACATTGATGGCAAAGAGGTGGGGAACAACCACAAAACTGTTAAAAAACTAACTTCTGGGTTTTTCTAAAGAGTGTCCCACCTGCAGCCAAGTCGCGAGGAAGGCAATAGGGCTTATGTCATTTCTTAGTGAGCAAGATTCCTTCAGGTACAACACTTCCAGGTTTGTCTCAGTGCCACCCTTCACTGCCAAACCAAATACTGAGCATAAAGGTCTTCTGCTGTGTAAGAGCCAGGCTTTGAGAAGTGAGCAGCATGGTGGCGAAGCAGCACAGGAGTAGGTATTATCTCTTTGAAAGTTGTATTTATAAAATCCACTCTTCCAGTAAATAAATTTTAGTACAAAATGTGATTTGCACTACACACACGTATCTAATATACACACTTTTGAAAATTTGGGCTGTATATCTTATCAGATATTCAGGGTCAAATCTGTAGGTGGCTCCATTGACTTGAATAAATCGACTTAAAGTTTCTGAAGATCTTAAGTCTGATTTTGATATATTTTACTTTAAACAGAGTTGACTGAGAGCAGACTGACTCTGTTAAACTAATATGCTTTTATTTACTTAACAGAACTGATAATTTATTTTATGAACTCATACATTTAATTTTCGCTCATCTGGCTTGATTCTGTTATCAACTTTTTTTTTAAAGATATCATTGTATACAGTTTGGATTGCAGAAAATGAAATTTTTGTACGGAGTCTTTGTTTCAGTGAGTTTCAAAGGAACAGAAAGAAAAAATTCTATATTTAAACAATACTGATCTTTTTCCCTAAAAATACTTTGTAGTAGTTACTTTTTTTAACATCATCAAGATAGTGATGACAAATCAGAGGACAAAACACCGGGAGGTACAGATAAAACTGATAGTAGTAGAAGAAACAGAAACATCCTCATAATATTTACATGTAAATATTTTATTTTGGCTTATTTATACTAGCTAAAATGCTTATGAACTTTGTATATACTTTCACATTATCTATAAATGAGATTAGCAGCCATTGTTTTTTCCAGAGGGATTACAAATCACATATAAACACAAAGCTAAGAACTAACTCAGTGTGTTAAGTACATGTAAAAGGAAACATATTACAAAATATTTTTACTGGCATAACATCTGGAACTCCAAAGAAGGGATTGGGTTCCTTTTAGCTACAGAATCAGGGCAAGAAGCAAATTAAAACATGTCAAGGAAAGTGGGAGGCAAATGGAGAGAGATGGGGATAATGGCATGGTGAAATGAGGCACCCATATGGAGTTGTGGTCCCGGGAGCCAAGAGTGACCACCCATCCAGAAGAAGCAGCCAGCAGCGATGATTTGAACGGCTCACTCCCATAAAGGACTTCCAAGGTAACAAGATGCTATATTTCACAGTTTTTTTTCTTTTCCCCCAAGTAAAAGGCACTGCATAGATGGAAGGGGTTAGGTATTTATGGGGAAAGCAGACAAGTAGTCATTAAGAACAGTGCAAAGATAAGGTTAGACTTGGATGATATAATGTGCTGATAAAGCTGTGGGAGAGGTCTCCTACCCAGAGCATTTTAAAGTCCTTGATCACTGTTGCAACACTAACCAGTTAATTAGAGCTGGGACACATGTAGCAATTTACCAGGAAACGAAGTTTCAAGGTGCCTTAAAGGAAAATGACAACAAAACGCCCAGGTTTTCACAGCACTGTTTCCAGAATGCTTTGATGTCCAGGCACATTTAATAAAAATGAAGAAATTGAAGGTATAGATTCCTGAAATGCTGTGGGAAAAGGGCAGAGAAGGAAATGCACTTTCTCTATGAGGGCTGGGTCTCTCGGCTGTGACACCCAACTTTGTGTCCCTGAGCAGGGACTCAGTCGGGACCTGCCATCCCCTGGCTGAAGACCCCATGGCCAGGCAGCACCAGCCTGGGCAGGGAGCCGACTTCAGCCTCCTCCATCTGCCGAGCCTGCTGCACGCAACCACGGCGTACCTGCCCCTCTCATCAGGAAGCTGGGTGAATACGTAGCCACTGCTCTTACAGCATCCTTGCACAGTAATAATGCGGTCGTGCATTACGGATCCCAAACTATCTCAGAGGAAACAGAGAAGTCTGTACATACAGGGAAGTACACTACCTCCGGTCCCCAAAGTGGGACAGCTCGGGGTCTGGGTGATGCTGGAGCAATAGCGGTGGCTGTTTAGCAGCGGGCTGATGAGCCAAGGACCACAGCTCCCTGGGCACTGCTCTACATCCAGCTCCACTGCAGAGGCTTGCTTTTTCCCTCACTTAATGAATATTTAAGTAAGCTGTGCAAAGTGGGAACACCGTTGGCAAAGCAAAAAGGGTATTCTGGGATCAGCCGCTCCCATTCACATTTATAGGACTGTTCCTGGAAATGGGTTCAAGTCCCCCCAGGCAGTAAAGGGAACTGAGCTTCTCACATCTCGGGTTAGTGGTATAATTATCTGCAACTGAGTAAAAAGGCAATGGGTTCACCCTTCCTCTTTGGTTCTCTAACCCGGGCTTTTATCTCATTTGCTTTTATTGCAGAGCTTGAAGATGAAATGTGACACAGAGAAAGAGAAAACACTGGAACAAGATGCATGGGGGTTTTTTTCTTTCTTTTTGGGCAAGAAAGAACTGCTTTGCGTTGATTTAAACCACTTTTTCCCAATTGCTTGCTCTCGGTCAGAGAACTAAAGAATGAATAAGAGCACTATTAATTGCAGTTTGGGGTTTTATATCAAGCTCTCCTTCTTTTTTTTCTACAAAATAAGCAATGCACACACACACACAAAGCTTTTAATACATTAACAAATAAATGTCACATAAAATAATTAGGATCTATTAAAGGCACAAGTTAAAAAATCCTCAGTATCTTCTTTTTAATGTCACTGTTTTTAAAGGAGAAACCATATATCCAAATATCTATATATCCATATATCACAGTTCAAATGGTCTTTAAGGATACTGCATTTCTTTTGGGGAACAAATAAAGAGTTGTAGATGACCTTAAGTTGCTTTTGAAAATCATTTAAGTTAAAGCATAAAGGGAAAAAGAAACCCTAAGAAAGAAATTTCTGCTTCTCCTGGCGGACCTTTCTCTCTTGCAAAGTAGTATTTGGCAAATGTCACTAAAGAGAGTTAATATGGCCTTATCTGTCTCAGAGAGACCTGGCAAACTTCACCAGCAGAAGAAAGCTGAAAGCAGTGCTTCTAATTTGTCTTTGTATTACAGTCACGTTGCTGATCTTGGCTAGTTAAACCAGACTAATAAAATGAAGTAGCAGATAGGAAAGAGGAGAAAAAAAAAAAAAGGAGGAGGAGAGAGCGGAGTACAGGGTCAGATGCAGCAGCCACCTGACAGGCAGAAAGGGAGGAGAGCAGCTGCACGGCCCCGCAAGCACCTACGAAAGTAAAATCACCCTTCACCCTCCAGGAAATCTTTCCCTGAGAAAAAGGGGACTGAAACAAATGGCAGACAAAAAATAGGCAACTGACAACATTTTTACTATTCACTTGTCCAAACATGGAAATGGTTTGATGATGGTGAAATGTGTTACAAACGAGCAGCTCTCCGGTATATTTGACCCAGATTAACGGTCTCCATCTTGCTAGCACCGATGTGAAGGTGAAACAGTGCTACATTGGGAGAGCAACTGCAGGGAAAAGGTTTCTACAGACAGCACCTCGGATAGCTGGGAAGGAACAAGGTACACTGCACATACAGCAAGTCTGCCCACACACATATTAGTCATTTCCAAGTCTGAAATCTCCAATTCTCACTACCTCTCCTGCAATCAATGCGGCAATGAGAGATGTTCATCAAGGTCTAAAATAGATCTCTCCCCCTAACTCCTTCACTCGGGGCTGACAACAACAGCATGCAAAAATATTGGCAGCACACTCTCACCTTGATTAATAATAGCCATACTTTGACTTATTCTTACCGGTCCTCCAAAACATGTAAATGCCCCAAACTTCCCATCCTGTTAATTATCTCTCTCAGAGGACAATTAATTTATACTTCACAGGTCAGGCTACTGCCACTATTCCTATAAAATAACCGTTCCCATACAGCTGATGGCTGGGATAACACAGAATGGACAATATGCACCGGAGTACTTTGCACTGTGTGGATTTTTACTTCCTTGCCTATTTCAGTGTTATTTCCCAAAATACGTGGCTGTAATATTTTCAAAACCGCTATGCAAATGTGGCTGGGAATTGCTTACTTTTAAAAACAGTGGTCATTTCGCAGAGTGGCTATAATCTGAGAACTTAAAAATCGTGGGACACAAATGTCACAACATCTCTGTAAAGCAAGCATTTAAAGAGTTCTGCAGAGGGGTAATTTTTGCAACAGACATGCCCACATCAGCCAGTAAATCACTGGCAAAAATTCTTGATCCTCCTGTACTAGCAGTTAACCAGAAAGGCAAGGTACTGATGCCATAGCGCACTTCCGCCGGTTCAAACATTTCCTCCTAACTCCTTCCATACATGCCCTGCTCAACATCCTAACCTAAAACATTTAGGTGACAAAGGAGCTCAGCCAGGAGACTCAGCAAGACATCTTGAAAGAGACTTTTTTTTGTTATCATACAGTGCTAGCATTGAACTCTGTGTTGTCATGGAAATCCTCTCTTTCCCCAAGATGTTTAAAGTAAACAGCCATCCCTCTGCCTTTCCTCAGTCTTCATGAATGACAGCTTAACTACCACAGCCACCACTTATCCACAGGTGGTTTTGGCAGTTTAGGGGTATTTCTCATATTTTTTCATTTAAGTCTGGAATAGAGGTCAAGACATTCCTCTCTAATCGCTGACCTTCCTTCCCCTCCATTTCTTTTCTCTGCCAGCTGCTAGGAAAAAAATGCAGTGCTATCCATTCATTGATATCCACAGATGAAAAAGTATCAGTTTGAAATCTCCCACCTTTTAAAACCATGTGAAAGTTTGCATTTAAAATTCTCCCAGGTGGTACTTTATACTCTTCTACTTCTGGTGAAGGGGAGGGGAGGAGAGGAGAATCATCCCTGCATACATGAGTAGCATCAGCTTCTTCCTTCATCAAGGCTGGCATTAACAGCATTGCCGTACTTGCAGACAACATGAAAAACACTGAAATCACTTAGAAAAACACTATGTTAGTAAGTGGGAGCAACCATCCTTAACATAAAAACAATCTTCTCTTCAGGGTGTCCACTAAGACAGACAGCAATGCAGATGGCACTGCAAGTCACCTCTTCTTTGGGCACACCTCCATCAGTATTGTCCAAGATGAAATACCTTGAATTTCTGCCTGGAATGGATGAATTACTTGATTTTAAGGGGAAATATTTTTTTTTCTGTGCTCTTAATGTTTTAAAAAGGAGATCCGCTCAGGAGGATTTTCTGTTGACACAAATCTACCTCACACTCTCCTTATTTTAAAATGAGAGGAAATAACCCACACGGAAACCATACTTGCTGTTTTCCCTCTTTTGCAGTAGCAAAGAAGAATCTGGACAAGTAAACTAGTCAGTGCAGCATGCTCAGATAAAATCCTTCCCACCTTCCCGTGCTATCTGCAAATTACCACCACGTTGAAAACCAAGGGCATCCCTAAGCTACCACAAAACACTTCCAGCAAGCATCCCCAGGGAGGATGCTTCTGCAGGCAGAAAGGCTTTGCAACAGGGCATGCAGCCACGTGCGTAGCAAAACAAAACCGTCGAGCTCAGCGGGGAAAGACGTAGAGCTGATGGAAATACTTCTGTACAGCTGAAATGAGTGCTGCCCCCACTCATACTAGAGCTACACTTCTCATATCACAGGTCTCTTCCCTCTGTTTCTGGGTCACGTTAAGGAATGAGAGAGAGACAGAAAAACTTTGCACAGAGACTGAGTCTCAGCAGCACTGGCTGTAGGGAAAAGCCGGTGCCTCGCTGTCGCTTACCTTCATCAGTCCTGGCACAAGCCATGCTGCCCAAATACATTCTCCCCAGTCCGTCTTATGCCAGAAGGTTTGAAAGAAACACGCTCATTGCTCTCTCTGTACAGCACCCAAAAAATTAGCTCTAAGGTTGTTGTGCACTGTCAAGTGACCTTCCTGAAAGTCAGGCTTCATCCCAGACACAAAGCACCACATCGCCATCAGGCTCACAGTTTCATTTCACTGCTCTCAGAGGACTAAATCACAGCATTCATGTCCCGGGCTGGTGAAGGCTTTGCTATCATAAGTTCAACAAAAATGTGCAACTATTTAATTGCTTCATTATTCAGGTTCTTTGCTGTGACCTGAATTTGAGCTGTCAGAGTCTCTTCTGCTCAATATCACTGACTGCCCCTCTCAGCGTGCTTGTGCCTGCGCAGTCCGTTTCCCAAAACAGTCCAGGCAAACTCAGGGAGAGAAGGGCAGCTGCCGTCTTAATGCATCCGCAGCTTGCTTTGTCTGTTTTTCAAACTCCAGGAATACGAACACTTCAAATATAAAATTTACCACATTTTACTGCCAACTCAACTCACAAAAATGCACCACACAAAAACTAAAACACCACTTCAGCCTGCAGCAATATCCTCGATTCATTTTGGCTCAGGGAGTTACTCCTTCAGGTTGAAATACGTGGCAGTGGGCTTGAGAACATCACAGAAATTTCGATTGTTTAAATATTTGCTGAGCCAAAAAAAGAAAATATATTAGCTGATGTGAGAGTGATGCAAGTTGTCTAATGACACAGAAGAGGTCCCGTTCTCGCCAACTCCCCAATGCCCTCCTCACGCATCCTCTAATCTTTGGCAGATGCTGACAACAACGCCTGCGGGCTGCTTGATGTGCGAATCCCAAATCGTTGGGCATGAGCGAGGAGGGGCCTCAGGTCTGATCTAATGGCTGGACTGTGCAGCTTTTTGGTACGCAAAGCTCCCAGTGAGATCAGTGAACCACGCATGACAACCTTGTGATGAGACTGAAGCCTTTGGAAACGCTGGACCTGCTAGCTGGCAATGGTTTCGTTTCTTCAGCTCTCCTCCTACGCACACAAATCGAAGACTCTCTGTAGTGCTCTGGTTAGGTCACAGACTTGGACAGTAAGGTAAAAGTAAGGGTAATGAACCACTTTCATCTGCTACTGAGTCCCATACTTATCCTCTCTGTGGCTAATTTTCACCTTTGCTAGGATCAGGATAACAACGCCTCCTCCACCCACAGGGAATGTCAGGAAAGCACTTCCCGATCAATGGATGGCAAGTGCCACAGAAATGCACTTTATTAGTCTGTTAAACAGAATATGCCACTGGTAACCATGTAACTTAACAAAGAAATGGATCAATAAAATAAGTTTATATGATTCACAGGTTAGAATAGAATAGAATAGAATAGAATAGAATAGAATGACTATTTCAGTTGAAAGGGACTTAAAACAATCATCTGGTCCAACTGCCTGACCACTTCAGGGCTGACCAAAAGTTAAAGCATGTTGTTAAGGGCATTGCCAAATGCCTCTTAAACACTGACAGGCTTGGGGCATCAACCACCTCTCTAGGGACCCTGTTCCAGTGTTTGACCACCCTCTCGGTAAAGAAATGCTTCCTAAATAAAATAGTCTGAAGCAGTATCAAACCCAGAGCTGCTTATCATCACCACCGTAAATTTTGTTTTCATTCAAGGTTTAATACAGCATAAGCAAGGTAACAAAAATGAAAATTGTCAGGAATGGAATGTCATCCTCAATTGTTTATGAATTATAACACTAACGAAAAGAAAAAAAGAAAAAACAAGTGTGTTGGAAAACAACTGTTGAGTACATTATACATCAAAACCAATTTTACTTCTGGGTTCTCAGAATGGAGTGTTTCAATTTTCACAGTCTAAAACAAACCATACGAGAGCTTTAGATGCTCCAGATGGGATGCCTTTTGTTAAAGCTTTTGAAATCAGCGCTATAGTTGTGTTTCATGGATGAATTTTGGTTGCTGTGTTATTGCAATCAGTAATGCTAAAACAGTCTGTCAAGCTCTCTAGTAGAGAGAAGACAGAAGAGACAACTAAGGGCAAAGAACACACACAAACACTCTTTCAAAACCCATAATACATCATGGGTTTGGTTTGTTGGGGTTTTTTTTTGAGGACATGAATTGAGAAATAAAGAAAAGGCAGACACTCAGGAATGGCTCAGCTGGTAAATCGCAGCTCGTCATTCCACACACTCCTGAATTTATGGCTGAAAGCTTGTGGGAAACAAATAAATTGTATTTCCTATATGTTATAAACTGCAGTCTGGACTCATAAGTATTACATAAAAAAATGAAGTAGATTCCTCTTAATTTCAAAACACAGCAGTCCAAGTTATGCTCTTAATGAAAAGACAATAGCATAATTAACTCTAATCAATATGGTTTTACAGGAAATAGGTCTAGTCAAGCAAACTTGTTGCTGTTTTCTGATAGAACCATGAGCTTGATGGGTTGAAGCCATCTACAGTCCCAAGACATACCTCCGTACGGCACCCAGACATGCACAGCTAGCAACCCTGAATTTTTAAAAGCACTTACACAAAATCAATGCAGCCAATGCTAAATCAATTAAGGAGCAGCTGACAGGGAGGTCACACACATGAATGAAACCCCTCTAATCATAAATGGGATTCATCATCCAACAGTAGCTTTTTTAATGGGGCCTACCAGGAGCCAGCTTCTGACACAAAACTGTTCCATATCTTCCTCAATGATCTGAAAGAAAACACCAATCAATTTTTGGTAACAGTTGGAGAAGGGCGAAAATTGGAGGGAGGGGGATAAACACAACTGTAGATGTGTCAATTATTTAAGTTGTCTTGAGTTGCCTGATAAGGAGGGCTCTTCTGGATTACATTAAACCCACAGAGCCAGCTGAAAAATCTCAGGCGTGCCGGCAAAGTCTAAGGAAAAAAGCATGAGGATCTACGGCAGAGGTGAAGCTGTCGTGGGAGCACCGTGCCCTGTCCTGACGGCCACCCATCCATCAGGGGAAAATACTGACAGATTGGAGCGGGACTGGATGCAAGAACATGCTACGAAATTTATCCCAGATTGAGGAAATGAAACAATACCAAGACTTTCTTATTCACCCAAGAGACCTCAGAGGTGACTCCTTAGCAACATTCATGCAGTTACGGAGGAAAGAGGTTCCCAGTGATAAAGCGCACTTTAACCTAGCAGGAAAAGACATAGAAGTATCTAACGGCAAATCTAAATCCAGACTAAAAAGCAGAATTCAACACTAAAAAGCTGTATTTAACATATCAAAACCTTTTCCCAGGTAAAAGACTTTCTCATTTGCTTTTCTGTTTTGAACAAAAACAAGGGGCTGCACCAATGCAAGGGGATGTATCTATTAGATGTGAAAGCAACTGACTTTAAAATAATAAAAAAAACCCAACCCCTTCCATTTTATAAGCATACAAACTTCTTCAAGGCTTCACTGAAGAGGCAATGCTGACTGAACCATCACGTTGAAAGATTGATTTCCTAAGAAAAAGCAAGCACCATATAATAAGGCCTTGAAGGGGTACAGCAGGGATAAACAAGGCATGGGGGAAGACTCGCTTGCTGCTCCCTCAGTGCCCCGCCGTCCCCAGCCCTCTGTCGCTGCTGGGAAAGCTCATCAGGCACAACGCAAGTCTTCCAGGTGGATTAAGTGCTTTCTTTTTTTTTTTTTGAGTAGTAGCACCATGACTGTCTAAGGATATGGGACAGGCAGGATTCATAAAGAGGCATAATACTTTTTACTAGTGCCTCTGGGAAAAACGCACGCACACTTTTGGGCATGCAACCCCCTTTTCCAGGTGCAAGGTAAGCCATGGAGCAAGAGCAGGGCGGTAACCAGAGGAACGATGATGAAAAAGGAGGTGATGGTGGGGAAACAGCGATGGGTGCTGGGGAATGGTCCTCGCTGGCCTTGGTGCAGCCTCCCCGTGCCCCTGCAATCCTGGCACCGGTTCCCCTTGACCCTCGCATGTGGTGAGGCCGGCACGGTGACTGCAGAGCTCTCTGCAACACTAGTGCTGTGCAGCTGCTTTAAAAAGTACCTGCACTTAATTCATTAACTCTCCAAGATTAGCAGATGTGCACTAAAGCCAAGACCAACAGAGCCAAATAAATTTGGAGTTTCCAGGCCAAGTCAGAGTTATGACAAGCCAAATTTTTTTTTTTTAAATGAAGAAAACATTCACTAAGTACTTCTCATTCTTCAGACCTTTGCAAAACCCTTTGTATGATTTGCTTCAAACAAAGCTGCTCCTAGAGCAAGTGCCACCACAAAACTTCAGGAAGACTTTTTATTTCAGTGTCATTATTTTTGAGTACATAAAAAAGTGGATTCCCAGCAAAATGTCAGCTTCAAACTCACCTATGAAAAAGAGCAGCCTACATCGGAAACAGATCATGGGAAAGAGCCATCAGACCTAGCGAAAAACTGTCAGCGTGGATGTGGGTGGGAAGGAGAAAACAGCTCGGGGAGAGCGAGGCCATTTCTGCTGCCTCTGATGCCAGCCATCCCGGTCTGACGGACCAGCCCCGCCTGCACAGAGCACTGCACACATCCCAAAATGTCACGCCAGCGAGCACTTGCAAGCCAACAACCTCTTTACATCCTTTAACATTATGGTCACCGCAAGCGTTTGCAGTTATACTGTGAGTCCGAACAAACGCAGTTCTGCGTTAATGACTTCACGCTCGCTTAACTTGGCTGCCAAGCATCAGGCAGGTCGGGAGCTTTCCACATTTCCACGCATGTACTTTGCACTTATGCACTGCCATCCAAGGAAATAATAAGTTAGAAAGTTTCCATGAAGCTAGTCTGGCTTTAAGATATGTGCATACACAAACCCCTGAGGAGGTATCACACACAGATTGTAGGAGGACTTGCGAGGTACAGGAGAACTTATAGAATCACGGAATCATTAAGGTTGGAAAAGACCACTAAGATCATCTAGTCCAACCATCAACCCAACACCATCATGCCTACTAAACTTGCGAGATACCATCCATTTGAAGCAACGGGAGGTGGTCAGCAGGTATCTTCCCCTCGGGGTCCCCCTTCCCCTTCATTCGCATTCACCAAGTCACTGCACAAGCTCATCCCAGCTCCCTCCCCTACCAGCTACCAGGTAAACCTGTCCGTGGTTCAATGGGCAGCAGCATCACAGCGAGCCCTCCACTATCCCCCATGTGCCCCAGGGAGCTCACTCACCAGCGCTGGGGCCAGCACCCAGTCGAAACCAATCAGCGCTTTGGAGGGGACACTGCACCTCAGAGCGCTGGGTGCAGGCACACGCTTTAGGCACACCAGCTGTGCGCGTAGCATCCCTGATGCTGAAACAAAAACCCCGCACCTTTGATGGGAATAAGAATAATAAGCAAATCCTAAAAGCTCAATATTATAATTGTTCATTAAGAAACTCCCCCAAAGTCTGTGCTTTCCAAGCAATACCATTTACGTATTATTTACCTAGAAAAATGTAATTGCTGTTACATACCCAATATATGTTAACGTAAGCTTTGTTTGAAATTTGTACGAATGCATTCTCACACCTGAGCTTACAGGTTAAGATGCCAATACTTTCTTCAAATAAAAAGGCAGAGGTATGAAGGCTGACAGCAAGCTCATCTTTTAAATACTCAAAAAGTCCCCAGGGAACTACAAAACTCAAGAAGTACTGTGCATTATTTCACAAAAATGTAAGAAAAAGTAGAATTTCTTATAAAAGGTGACACATAGTAAAGTGTAACTCACACAGTATAAGAACATAAAAGCATTAATAATAACCTAGTATTAAGTATATATAGAAGTTATTATACAGATTTTCTTTTTATTCTGAATTTGGAGAATTCTAAAAGAATTTAAAAAGTGACAGGACTTTATTCAGAGAAGTTTTTCCCAAGCAGAGCTTCTTTTAAAAATCCTTGAGAATAAAAGTTTATCTACACCTTCTATTGCTCAAAAAAATTTTGGAGGAAAGGTGATCTCTGGCAATGCTCGGCGAGGTGGGCCAGGATTGTGCCAGCCTTCTGCAAGTGGCTGCAACCTCCGTGCCTCGGCTGTCCCAGATCTCGGTGCAACGTCTTAATGACAAACCCACCTCCTGAGGTAGTTTTATCTAATGTGCTGGGATGGAGGTACATAAAGCCACTGTAAACCACTGCCGCTGCTGAAGAAGAGGAAGAAGAAGAGGATGCTCTGGCCCTCCTCGCCATGTGCAGCTGCTCTTTCCTCTCCCGTCTGCTCCTGCCAGCATGAATATTTGGACACTGTGCAGTGAGCCGGATCAGGGAACTAACCCAGCTGAAAATGAACCCAACATGAAATATAATTAATTTCCCTTTGGTTTTGGTCCCCTGTGCAGCTGGGTGATCCCCAGCAGTGGCAGGAGCGGGAAAGAAAAGGGAGAAAAAGCAGTGAGGGCAACACACGGTGGGGTGATCCAGACCCCCTGCCTAGCAGCAGCCTGGCAGGATGAGCAAAAAAATGTTTAAGCCTCTGAGGCAGAACAAGCTTCAGGTCCTATGCCTCTAAATCCTTAGATGGAAAAAATCTGGGTGGGAAGTTTGTATTCTACATCCCTGCCCCAAATCCAGTGAAAGCAAACTTCAGAGGGGTGGCAGGAAGGGAGGAGGAAGGCTGGTGATGAGTGGGACCAAACCAGCCATCCCTGTGGGTCCGACTAATGCCTACTGGCACAGAGGGCACAGCAGCACACTGCCATGGCACAGGGGACAGCCAGTGGCACGTGTCAATGCTCAGAGGGACCCCAGAAGTTCAGGTGTGGTTCTTCATCCCAAACACGCAGGCCACGCCTGCTCAACCTCGCTTGGGAAATGCTGAATCCATTGCAAGACAACCCATCCCGTAACGAGGATCATCAAAACCTGACTGTTATCTCTGGATGAAGCACCCCAGCACACTGCACGGCAAGCTTTTTTCTTCTCTCTCCTTTACTTTTCAGTCACTTTCCACCACGCACCTTTTCCAACCCTCTCCCTTGTGTAACAACACGATGTTTTGGTTTGTCAGCTTTTCAGTGTCAAAGTATATTGACACTTTGGCAAACAAGACACTCCTGCAAGCTGACAGGCACGACTCCTCTGCAGAAATTACAACTCTGCACCCTCTGCCACCTATGCCTGACGTATGACTCTGAGAACAAACTTTACAGCAAGCCTTGGGAACTGAATTCTTCCATTTACGCTACTTCTTCAAACAACTGGAGACCACCCGCTAGCTTTTAGAAACACATAGGCTAAAATCCCCATCTGTCCCTTTCTTCCTTTGATTGCTCAAAACTATTATTCCTTCCTTCTTAAAACCTCTGCTTAAAACCTCTCTAATGTTTGTAAATATTACCCATAAAGAGAGACAATACATTTGGGGATAGAATTGAAGGGAGGTGGATTTTCAGAACCGATTTCCATATAGCAGAGAATACAGCTCCCTGACTTTGTGTTTGCCACTGGGATATACAAGCTGCTGTCAGGTGTGTAGACTGATGAGGATTACAGTATTGGAGTGGAGGCTCATTATAAACATACTAATGAGTACCATGAAGGTGGCAAATGCAGCACTTTAGACAACGTGAGTACTAGGTCACAGAAGTCAGAGAGCTGCTACTTTAGAGTCTGTAATTAATAACATTGCTTATGATGGCCAAACCAGTGAAGTAGAAAAAAGATTAAATTTTTTCACTGGATCACTGAACGCTTGCCAGAAAGATCGCACTAAAATCCAGGCAGTTAAGTTTCTAATTCACAGCCACGAAGTTTGACCCTAGTTCATAAACCAATACAATATAAAATAGCAGCATTATATCAAATAGGCTATTTCATATTCAAAAAGCCCTTTCACTAACAGAAGTGTTTTCCCAAAACTCACTAACTCCTTTTCCCCTTTTCCACAGTAATTTAGAGAGAGAGCTGTGATTCAAACCCAGAAAAATCTGCATCTTAAGAACTGGCTATAAACCAGTGAGTATCTACATTAACCCAGAAACATTTTCTAATGTCTCTAGCATGCAAAGAAGCCTTTTGTGTATTTGTTTCTCCTACAGGAGACAGAAGAAAGGAAGAAATGAAAGAGCTGGACTCTGGAGGGTCAAATTTTGTATGAGGTACTAAACAGTCTCTCAGTTTGGAGACCCTAAAATTGCACAAAAATCAGTTTTTGTGAATATTTTTAAGCTGCTGTGTTTGCATAAAATAATTGAAAAACACTTCATATCAACATCAAAACACAAAATAAGATTATGTCTTCAGTTTGATATCTGATCTAAAAAGCAAGAAAATCACTCGCCTTTAACCTACTTTCAGTCCAGTCTACAATATAATACAGATAAAGAATGGCAAGATTGTATGCAGAGGCCCACATTCAAATAGGGAGCCAAAAACTAATCTGAACTCAAGGTGAAATTCCGAAAATTGAGAATATCTTCTTCTTTCAGCTACAATTAGCTGTTGCACCTTTACAACGATGACTGTGGAGAATTTGGCCTATATTTTCTAAGAGAAATTTGTGCTGTTAATGAAATGTATGTATTTTTAGATTTCATTCAATGTCTTTGAGCAGCCTAATAGTTTTGAGATAAAAATACTATATAAAAAGACTTACAAACATTGCTATCCAGAGTCTTTTCAAAGTCAGTAATAACAAATACTAATTATCTTCCATGAACTACCTTCATGGCTGCCTCTGTAAACTGACATTCAGGAACCTTGAGGATTAATTACAAGTAATGAAGCTCACCTCTGCATCGCACAGTTAAACACAACTCCCTGCAAATGAGTTTGACCTTTCCTGCACTGCATGCTCTGGAATTTCTTACCCAGAAGGGGATTACCCGCAGCCAGCATCTTCACATGAGAACCAGTATCATGTATGAGCCATGCTAAGAATCTGGCTCAATATTCAGGCTTTAAAAACAAAACAGGTATTCGACAGTAGACGACACCATGCCGACAACGGTAGACGACACTGACAATTAAACAGGCTTCTTGTGGAAAACGCTTGACGACGCTTGCGCAGTCCTGTGAATACATGTGGAAAGTATATCTGCAATAACACACAGCTCAGTACAGAGAGGCCTGGGCTGTCAGGCTTGAAGCTACCCCAAAATCGGAGCATTACAAGGTCAAGATTACTGTGAGACTGAGCTAAAGAGCTGATATATTATTGACAAACTATTCAGTCCTAATAGCACACTGAGAAACATTCTCATACTCTTAAGTGATGCCATTAAATAGGTGATAGGATGAAATTTTATCTTGCATTCCATGTTGAGGGTTTTTGGAAGAAGCAGCAAGATAATAGGATCATATAGCAATGTTTTGCAAAATGAACATGAAAAATTGTATCTAATGTAATTACTAGTTTGGAAAGGCAGGACTTCTGTTAATCAATCATGTCAAAACACACCTTCTGCACTTTTGCTTGAATCTCAGATGCAGGAGCTAGGAGCTCAGGAGTTATGGCCACACAAAAGACGAAATAAAGTGTTCATCAAAAGATCTCGTTGTCTTCAAACATGTTATTTTGCATCATCATTTGAAAAAAAAAAATAGTAGTGATATGAAAGAAAACTAGGAAAAACTCGTTCTCCAAAGTTTCTCCACAGACATGCAGACTTTAAGTCATGTTTGAAAAGTCACATTTGACATCAGAATTTAACGGCCCTGACGGACTTGATCCTCACAAGCAGGGAGAGCCGCATCCTTGCCCTGGAGAAAGCAGACTACCTCCTCTAATGTGCTTGCTTCTAAGGCTGGGAACTGCCTAGTTGCTGACGAGTGTTTGCAGGTCAGTTTGCATTTTCGTAGACTTCAGTTGCTGCCTTCAGTCATCGCTCCCAGTAGAGAAGAAACGGTTTTGAAATGTCAGAAAATTGACAATCTCCACTCTTGCAGAGGAAAGCCACTAAATCTAACATCACTTCTCATCACCTACCCTTTAGAGGTCAGACGTGTCCAACTGCAAGTTAAGATTAAAAATGGCTTGCTACTAATCTTAGCACAAACATTAGTGCCGCTCTGATACACCATGCTGCACAGCAGGGCGGGAGATGAAATAATCAACTATCTGGCTGGCCTCTGACCTTGGCTTTGAAGTACCTGGAGGTCAGGGCAACATTAAAAACGTGTTTAATGATCTCTGCCCATCTGGGTCAAATTTAGTAATAATTATAACAATAAATATGAGTACTCTCACTTCAAGATCCTTCAGAAAATGCTGACAACAACTTTGACTTACGTTATTCTCAGTCAAATAGACACTATTTAGACAGTACCTCTCAAAACTACAGGATCTCCTGCTTTGTCTTGCAGCTGCTAGAACGACTTGGGATGCAATGCTCATGGCAGCTTTCACAATTTTTAATTAATAATTACACCAGTCAATTTTCTATATGACTTTAACTTCATCAATATGATTATCTTTGGAGATACTCATGTACAGATCCCACTGGAGCATTTCAAGCAAGGCCAAGGATAACATGTTTGGATCTATAAATTCAACATGCAACTGCTTCCGGTGATTTCCCTAAGGATCTGTACCCTGGGTGCATTTTTTTTTTTAACAAAAACATAACAAGATGAAATAGGCTTTTTCCTTCTGTGCATCTGAATGAATTTAGATGTCTGCAAATTATTAAGATTTCTTGGAAAATCAGTGACCGTAACAAGAACCTTCTGCGCCCCTCAATGAACAAAAAAACATCACTGAGTTGTGAACCAAATTTACAGAGCAGAAATACTTGTCAACTTCATTTGGGGAAAAACGTCTGAGGTGTAAGAAATGCCTGAAGATAATGATTTACATCATATGGAACCTCTCAGCCCTGTTCTCTCTTAATTACCTTCATCACTGCAGAGACAATGGGGTTTTTGTTTTCGTTCTTTCAGCTTCTTGGCGTGAGTACTGTTCCCCTATTAACCACAGTCCTGCAAATAACAGCAAAGGGATAACCATCCTTATAAAGAATTAGCTCATCTCACTTCCGATTTCTCTGCTCAAAGCACCGAATCCTAGCCATCCTGCTAAGCCGCCTGCTGATAACAAACATGAAAAGCCGTGTTAGTGGTAAAAGAAAAAGGTTTGACGTGCTACCACCACCCCAAAAAAACATGGGAGAGCTGCTGGCCGCTCCTTGCTGCTGCTGCTGCAAGGGGAATTGCTGCTGGGAGTCAGCTGTAGGTCAGCTACTGCTTCTTCTTCTTAAAAAGTGCAGCTAGTTTAAGGACAGATGTGATGAGAAAAACCTGCACAGATGGTTTTTGCCAGAGACTCTTCGATAAGTTACATTTATATTCACTTAAGCTTGGAGTAAAACAGCAACATTACCATTAAAATTAATGAATTCATGCTTTGGTTTGCTGTAATAGTTATTTTGTGGTAGACTGATTTACCTTCTTCTGTACGGCCTAGCAGACAACAGAAGGTAAATTTTCACCATCCAGAGTATTCTCTGTTATGTAAAATTGTTCACCAAATAGGACTGTTTGTTAACACGAAGGAGCTATGGTTAAAATAAAACAAACACAAGTTTCCTGGGAGAAGGATGGCCAAAGTCTGAAGTGCAAGCAGAGATATAATCCTAATATGGCCATGTTTGGTTCAAGCCACTGGCTCTAACCTTCACATGAACAAAACAGCCTAATCCCATGCTTGATGCCAGTGCAGGCCTGGTAATATAAATAATTTAGATATTCAGCTTCAGGTAACCCAGAGCTCAGCTCAGCATGGAAAACATGACTAGCTCCTGCCCAAAGTCATTCAGCTAAAAAAAAAAAGGTTAATTTTCTAGAGAGAAGCAGCACTGAAGGTATCAGACTTGGCCATGCGCCATTTGCTTTCCACTTCCTGGAGCTGGCAGGTGACAAAGATGGCAGTGCAGTCTTACGAGACTTTTCCTGGCCCCCAGCCCTGGCTGGCTGGGAACGCCACCTTGCACCCGGCAGCACCCCCTGTAAGCTGGGGGGATCTCAGCCTGGAAAGTCTCACGGACCACCTTCCCTTCCTCAACTAAATCATGCTGACCAGAGGGCCCAAGGGAGCGTTAATCACTCCAAGTAATGCCAGCCACAGCACTGTACACTCACAGCCCCGAGCCTGCCCCTTACCCTCATCCCCCCGGCCTTACATTTGGGCTATATCCATCTCTGAACACGTAACCTTTATGTAGCTAGGTTATCTAGGGATTTTTCCTTGAATATTTCGTGAATATTTTATATTCCTTGAGCACCGTTCACAGTAATTGAATAATCCAATAATTCTCAGCAGCCACATACAGCTTAGTCTCTTTCTAGTTTTGAGCATGATGATGCCTCATAAATGAATTGGGGCAAGCCAAAAAGTAAAGGCGTTTCAGGCGGTAATGAAATCGAAAATGCTTGCCTGCATCAATTTATTAATGTCACTGCAGAGCAAAGAAGCAATACCGCATCAAAATGAAACACGCTGCATCCGCGGCTCGCCTATCGCCTATCACTTACACGCACACGCACATAGAGTTAATTAAAGACTGCAAGGCTGTAGCACAGGTTTCTTTTTATCGAGCCTTTCTGCATTATTTCATGTATAACCCAGACTAAGATGCTGTGATAAAAGCTCAGTAGAAAAATGTCCGAGCGGCCTGCCAAGAACCACACAGACTTGGCCTGTGGACAAAACTCAAATCCACAACTGTGGAAAGGAAAACAAAAACGAGGACAGAAAACCAACTTCTCTTTCTTTTTGGGATACGGAAAATAGAAGCATGTTTTTCAGCAGCTGATTGCCGACATGAAATATTTAAAACTTGCTCACTGCAGCACAGCCAGTTGTTGTTCAGAACCAGAACCACGCTGGAGGTCACGGGGCTCCCGACTGCCAGCATCGCTCGAGCAAAATAAGGAATTACAAGAACCTCCAAAGCCACCCCAGTGTTAACTGTTAACCTTTGGGAAGCCAAACCTTTCCTAGGAGAAAGCCTCAGAGAGATGGTCACAGACTTACGCTATACCTGTTTGAGCTCCTATTACAAAAAAGCGGGAAGTTATTTTGACACTGAGCCAGATTTTTGAGAAAAATGCATATAAAGTACCTCTCTGCACAGCAAACTACCAGATCTCTGTTTCTAGAGGTTAGCTATTTGCTAACAATTTTTTTTCTGATAACATACTGTGGAGACAGCTTTGTCCTGAGTCTGACACTGTGTCCCTACTCTAGTTTGTATAGTCTTGAAGAATTCTTATGGAACTTTACAGCACTCCACTGTTACAGTACAGTGTTTTCCAGGAATTCATATACATTTACTTAAAGCTAGGTTTATACGAGAGCATTTCATGTTGATCAGCTGACAGTACCATGCACGAGCAACAGAATGTCTCAATTTTGACATTAGTGTGATTTGAGAAATGCTGTTTCAACCGAGAGAGAAAAGTTGGAAGACAGGCAGAAAGAATGAGATCATGAGCCCTTCCCATAAAAATACTGAACTGCAAGAGAGGAATTAAGCTGACATATTTAGGTACTACATATTTGTATACATTTGTGTGTCTAGGTAGACATATTACCCAGCCTTCTCCTGAAAGACTGGAATACATTGGGAAAAAAATTCAAAAATAGCTAAACAGAGCCTTACTGACTTCTTTTCTGGCCCCCCCCCCCCCCCCCCCCCCAAAAAAAAAAAAGGAAAAAAGAAAAAATTTCCATTCTGTGCCAAAGTCATTCATTTGAATAACAAACTGATTCAATTTACTTTCCTTTTTTTTTTCTTTTTACCTTTTGTATTATTTAGTTTGTATGAACATAAACGGTTTTGAAAACTCTGAGCCAAATGATCAGTAGCTGTGTTTTACCTTGAGCTGCAGCTTTTGGTAAATAAAGGACCAAACCAATTTACTCAGTTTTATGTCTAAATTGCTGGATGGTCATTGCAAACTAGACACATTTGAAAAATCCCCCACAGCAGAAAGGCTTGCTGGCCTCTTTCCTGGAGTTCATCTCGCCTGTTTCCTGAACACCCTTTTTCACCAACCCTCTTCTCCCTGGTAGGTTGTTGCTGTGGCTTCCCAGAGAACACACCAGCCTCGAGAACTCTAATTCCATCTGCTCACAGATGTAATCCAACTTCTTCTGTATCCTAATTGAAGGTACAAAATCCATCTCATAACAGGACTGAAAAATAATTATACCATACCTTACTGCATACATGGTTCATACATATTGTATCACGATGACCCAAAAGGCATTTATCCTATCATAGAGGTTCATTAAAATACACCAACTAAACAGGGAATGAATAGCAAAAAAGCTGACAAGTTGAAATTAAATGACAGTAATTAAGTAACTTTCCTACTCCTTATCGTTGTAATGCCTGACACTGCCTACTGCAAACGAAGAGCCAGAAACCTCATGCAAGGAACCACAAGAAAATGTGACCTTTTGTCGTTCGCTGTAAAAAAAAAAACCCGTGGAAAAGTAGTTCTGTCATATGAGGACAGCCAGGATGAATCACACAGCTATTCAGATAATTAGTATGTACTTTACTAGTAGATTCTCTTTTGTTCCTAAAGTGGAATTACAAAGGTGGCAGGCCACCTGCTAAGTCTCCAAAGCTCTCGGGAAAGGGTCAATTGGGAGGGTAGAAACTACTCAAGCAAGATACATAGAGCAGAATAATAACAACGCTGTTAAACTTTAAAAATCACTGCCAGCCCAAAAGGTATCATTGGGCCCACGGTAAATACAATAACAAGCATAAAGCATGCCCTGAAATTCAGTTATCCAAAGTCAAAAGTTCAGAGGAAGGACAGAGCAAAGCACAGGGTTTGTTCATAACTGTGCAACACGCCGGCTGCAAGGACTGGAGCACCAAGCGTTTCAACTTTAACAAAAGGTCCCAGCTGGAAGCTCAAAATTGATAGCCTTTTTTAATGGCAAAAAAATGTGTACAAACTCTGCTGGTGCCATTCCGGCTTAAAAGAGATACTGCCCGAAGGACAAGGTCCACTCCTCCCTTCTTTTTGTAACCAACAGAATTCAGAGAGCAAACACAGACAACACCTTACAGCCAGAACAGACTACCAGCTTCTTCGCCAATGCTTGATGCAGCACATTTACTCCCTGGACAGGGTCGCCCAAGCGTTGTGCCTCTCATGCCAAGTGGCCCCCGCCATGTGACAAGGACAGGTCTGGCCCCATGTACACCCACCCTCCAGAGACCCAGGAGAGAGGGAGGATTCTGCAACTTTTAAATGGAAGATCACAAGGCTATCTAATTCTTCATCTCTCACTCTCTTTTCTCCTATTTTCCTTCACTTTTTCTTTTCCTTCATATTATTTCCCTTATACGAACTGCCCCTAGGTTTTCCAGGCCTCATCCCACTTCGTTATATTCTAACAAAAATTATTACTCTTCTTTGCACAGTTTTGTACCATGACTGCTGTATCTGTGATCGCCCCATTTAGTGCCTTCTTTCAGAGTCAGGATGTGCGGTCTACTTTCAGATTGTCTCTGTGTCTTATACCAAAATGCACCCAATATCAAACCTGGCTGTAATCCCAGCCACCTCTCTCACAGCCTATACGCTGCGATTTCTAGTCACCATTTCTGGTGCTTCAGGAAACTTCCTACCCATGTAATGACGGTCACGTCCATCCCACATAAACATCTTTTCATGTGAGATTTCAGGAAATATTATGTCAAATGTCCAGCCACTTAACCAGCTGAAGATCTGTTATTTGTAAAGGGCCATTCAGTAATAAAATGAAAAAGAACCTCCAGCAACATAAATATATATGCAAAATGACCAGTCATCTTTACTGCAACAGCTGCCGAGGAAACACAGGATTTCCTTGACTTAAAAAACTGAAGTGTTTCCATCAGGTGGAAAAGAGTTTCTGAAAAAGCTCTGTATTTGGCTTTGTTTCACTGCATTAACCCCAACGCGGTGAACAGAACCAGGAACATTTTTGTTTTGTTTTGTTTTGTTTTTTAATTTCTGTGCATACTGCGAATAAAAAAATGACCCATTCCTCCTGGCCACACACCCATTTCATTCACCACAATTCTCAGTTCCCATCAAAACAGCATCAGGGCTATGGCATGCCTTAAGAAAACAGAGCTTTAGCAGCAGGCTGCCGTCACTCTCGCGAGCCTTGCCAGGCTCAGAAAAACCTGGGGAGCCGCCGAGGCCAGGCACCCGAACCCTGCTGCTCGCAAATCACCTCAGGGCTCTGCCAGCACCTCTGCCTTCTGCGAGAGCAAAAATGATCACAGCTAAAAGTACCGTAAATTCAGCATGCCAGGTGTTTTGCAAAATGTGGTCCACAGGCGGTTGGCTGCTTGTAAAGTGTGAGTTTTCCTCTTTATTTCCAGATATTAAGATAAAAAAAAGAAAAAAAAAAAACACAACACTTTTTTTTCCAGGACCACTTTCCTGTGTAAGTGGGGCACCCCTCAGGGCAGCCCCACTATTAACATGAAATCAGAAGAACTAACACCTGAAATTGTCACTCTACGCTCCCAGTGACGTCCTGTGGTCACACATGGAGTCCCAGTAAAAATACTCCACAGTATGCTCCTTCACTGGCCGATCTGTGAGCCACCAAGAGCACACCCATGTCTGTAAATAGCAAATCTCAAAAGTTTTGCCAGCACCAAATGCAGTTGTCCAGTACAGCTGAGGTTCACCTTGCAAAGACTTCTTCCAGATATATTCTGAAGAAGGAAAAACAAATTTGCAGTATTTCATCCTACTGTATTTTATCCCTCAGCTGGTCTGATTACCCACCTGCTCTGAGACCAGGAGGCTGGAAGAGGCTGGAAGTTGGTTAGACCAGTGTACGTGCCCATTTCCATCCTCAGACCATCCTAGCTCCTCACTCAAGGCTCAAGGCTTGTGAGTGTTTCAGGGAATCCCATGACCACAGTACAACTTTTGCCTGCCTAGAACGACCATGGTGCAGATTTTGCATTTTGTTTTCTTTCTGATTATCATTACAAAAGGGGGGGGGGGGGAAACCTGAACAGTTTGTGACTCCACAAGGATACAGGGATCTCCTCCCGGCTGTCTGTGTGGTCACAGCTCAGCTTCCGTGTTATTGTTTACCAGTGCTGTAATCTCTTTCACAGAGAGATGATACAATAACACCAACAACTCAAAGACACATGGTGAGAACATCTTAAATGAAGCAAACACCACATTCCAGGTGGAGAAACATTCAACATATACTAAGTTACCCATCGGCTTTTTATACCCATTGGCTTGTTATGACTGTCATGTTTTTATAGTGTACCGGCCACACAAAAAAAATTGAGGAAATGTTTCAGCAACTATTTTTAGGGTATCAATTATTAGCTTGCTGTTAAGTCTCCACTTGCTGTTTCAAACTGCATATACAGGGATAAACCTTCTTCCTCTGCCTTGACCTAAAAATGCAATCAATGGGTCACACAATTCAGATAATTGCGTGGTTCCATTAATTTCTATGTGGCACCTTGGAGTTGACTGAGCTGCCAAGTAACCACAGGGCACAGTGGAACAGGAAAAGGGCTGAGAAGGAGAAAGATGGGCAGGGGCTTGGAGAGCCTTCCATGCAAGAAGACACAGAACAGGCTCAGCCTGGGCAGCGTAAAGAAAGATATGACATAGGAGCTGGGTAAAATCATGTATTGTAAAGAGAAGTTGATTATCTAATGACTATTCACAGTTGCTTATTGCACAAGAACTAGGGTCTGTTCGGTGGAAAATTATCGGTCGACAGGCCTAAAATAAATCAATGGATTATCTTTTTGCAAAAAACACAATGATAATTGTAAATCTGAATGTTATTGAATGTGGTAGTGGCCAAAAATGTATGTGGGTACAAAAGAAGATTATAAAAAGTTTCTCAGAGAGAAAGCCATTAGCGACCACCAAACTACGCATGACACCCAGCTCGGGAAACTCACAAGCTGCTGGCTGCCAGCAGCTAGCAGAGTATACCACGGGGAAAGATTGCTATGAAAACATCCTCCATTTTAGATTTGTTCCCTGAGCACCCCATACAGGTCATTGTTAGAAACAAGCTGTTTTCTTGCAAACCCTCCAGGTTTTGCATCACACTCAAAAACTGAAATATTCTCAAGGCAATGATGCCAGAAGAAAAGCAACAGCAGTGCCTGGTGTATGCATCTGTAACACATTTGCATTTTAAAAGGAGTATGTTTGCCACATCTGAAATATTCTTATTTCCTTCAAGTAATCCAGGATTGCCTTTGAGAAAGGTGGCAGGCAAAGAGGTGGAAGAAGAAAAACACAAACAGACTTTACATGTGGGTATCTTGGCAAGGTCTAGTTGGCAGAGCCTTCTTCCCTACCCCCTCCTGACGATGCAGAATCAGTCCTTTCCCATCCTGTTCAGGACATTGGCCAGACTTTTTACTCTCCCCAGCTGCCACTGGATGCATACAGCGTCTCAGGGACTGCAGGAGGGGACAGCTTCTGGGCACCTCAAGAGAGCCACCTCCACCCCACTCCTCCCCCAGAAACACAGGCTGTCCCACCCAGCCTTCCCTCCACCCCTGCGGCTGACCTGCCAGCTCAGGTACCCTCCAGGAAGGATAACATTTCCACAGCGGAAAACATGTCTAGTTTTGTTTTCTTTTCTGCAAAATACCATGCACAGGGAAGAGCTACACCCACTTCCCCCCTGCCCTGGGAAGAGCCATGCCCAGAGCATCCTGCTCAAGGGCAGGTCCACGGGTGCTACCAGCATTTTTAGTTATTATAAAGTGCCAGCCCCGAGCGGGGAAACACCAACTTTGTTCCTGACAGCGTGCGCGTAGGTGTTGGTGCCAAATCCACAAGTTAATTAAAAACTGTATTTTCTATGGGAAAACAACACGGCCAGCATAATAGAGCTATAATTATATCCAGGTTTCCACTGGCAACTTGTTAATTGAATCTTATTCCGTTTCTTAAAGGAGAGCAGGGCTGCTGTCACGCCCTCTTTCCTTCCCGCTGCTGCAATTTCTCCAACAATATTCGCACTGAAATGTCAATACGTTTGTGTCCCTGCTCTAAAAGGGGCTCAGCATAATGTTGGGTGACATGCACCGTCCTGAAAAGAAGCTGCTCTGCCGCACAGCAAATCACTACATGTGTATTACCTACATAGTTTTATACAGAGCATCAAAAATGAAAATATGATGTCTCGTCTCTCCTCAGCCCTGCTCTGTCGCCATGGCAACTGGACACTTTCTCTCTCCCCCCCATCCTTTTTCCCAAGGGACAAAGAAAACCGCTGGAGACTTCACAAATCGGCATAGATTAAGCACAAATAGTTTGCCAAATGCATTTGTTCACTGACATCTCTTACTTCAGTAATTGCATGCATTGTGCTTGCTAAAAGTGAGCTGCTGTAAACACGGCCGCCCGCTCTCTGCCCGGCATCATCCCCGCAAAACAACCCCCACCTCCTCTCCTCCACCTCTGCCTCCCTCCGCATGCCCAGGCAAACTCCCTCAAGCCAAGTTGTTAATTTTTTGTTCCATTTAGCCGTTATTTTCCTGTTTACATGCGCATGGATGAACGGAGGTGAGTTTGACTGCACCCGTACTGCTGAGTCCTAAACTACTCTGGCGAGCAACAGGTTGAAGTAAATACCTACGTCCTGTAGACAGCCCTTTCACACGTGGCATGCTAAAGAGAGGTGAAGTCTGAGTTTTGTGACCCAGATAAGTGGAAACTTTCACAGCAGTGCTACGTAGCTCCAAGCACCGCCTTGGCTGCAGGAGGTGCGTGGACAGGGCCTGGCACAAGCCCTCCCCGAGGAGAGCCGCTGGGTGCTGCCTTCCACCTGCTTTCAGTTGCTTATGGCTTTGCCAAACTTTAACTGATTGGGCTTCAGCGCCCCGTGCCAGGTGTTTGGCTTACACTGACTGAGCAGTTTGCTTTGGTTTTTGCTGGAAGCGCTTGTTAAAATGATTCTTCTGCTCCTGAAAACAACGCTGCGGAAAATACACTCTTTGTGCGTCCTAAAACCAAGATCTTCCTGATTTTTACATGTTCTAGAAAACAGGAGGAGAGGGGTACATACGTTTTCATGAGAAAGACGTACCTCTTTCTGTTCCTGTGAACTTTCCCTTGAGTTTGAGTACTTGAATCCCCCCAGCCTCCTCCATCCACACGTGCAGAAGAGCAATACCCATATAGGTGGAAGCTCCCACCTCTGCCACCGCTGTGACACCAGGAGGATGCCCCAAGGAGAGGTCCCGCCGACCAGCTGCACTCACCCCTTCCAATGCTAGGAGCTACCTAGCAGAGTCACTGGCCACAAGCACGGAAAACAAGACCTTCATTCCACAGGCAGCGCGTGGGTGACACAGCCAGCCGCCCATGAAAATGCCCTCTTCCAAATGAATGAGGCTTCTCACCGCTTTCAATGCAAACGAACACAAAGGGCTGCAAAGGTGATGATGACCTCTTGTGCCAGCTGTCAGGAGGCTATGTGGAACGTGACATCAAGGATAAAGATTTCCTGGCACCCTGCACCAGCCATGTCCACTTGCCCCAGCAGTCAGTCACCAGACATTGTTCTTGCAGATGTACCAGGCGCTCTCCCATTTCAGGTCATAATGAGCTGCAGATGCGACAGGCGTTTCAGATTCTGCGTCTGCAGCAATGAAACGCTCTACATAGATGCTTCTGCTTCATTTTTACTTGCTAATTTTTAATAATGACAATTTAACTTCATTGTGCGCTTCATATACTGTAACGGCCAATTCAGAAATCATCCTAAAGGGCTCTGATTGCTTAACAAATCTTGCAAATAGCTTTCCAACATTTTTTATAAAGCATGTATTCTGAAATTTCAGTGTCACTTTGATAGTTCTCTAGAGGGAAGTAATAAATAATTAGGAGGCACCATACTTTGGAGATACAGAGCCAAGGCTTCAATTAGAAGCATCCCCATCTCACTTCTAAAAAAACTTCAAAATCAGCACGGGAAATAAGCTGGTGTTATACAGAATATATTCACACACATCAAAGAATAAGTCACAGGCAAAAGCTTAATTAAACTGGAATTCGGGTTGATCAATTCATTCATACATTTCAGAAGGGAAAAACACCTCCAAGAAACTATGATAAATGTTGGAAAGCCTAAAATTTCCAAAATGAGGAGAAAATCAAATCCCTTCAAAGTTGCCGGTTTTACTCCATCAAAGACCTTCACACTTTTCCTGTAACCCTTTCACGTGGTGATGCAATTAGCTCCAATTTTTTCGTTGCTTTTGGCACAGAGCTATTTACATGATCCTGTGGTACCAGGTCCTATTGTGGTTAAGAGTATAGTGAATGCTGTATTAGAAACAACCTGGAGTTCCCAACAGAGCTACAGCTCCTCCATATCAAACTCCAGAGCTGACTCTAAAAGCTGCTTTCCAGTACAGTTTATTTAACATAACCATGAATATATATACAGTCTTAAATGCTCCTCATTTCAGGGAGAGGCTGCAATAATACGAGCTTTGCAGATGCCTGCAACACACAGAGCAAGATTCTTGCAAGTTATGTCTGGATATCATTGCCTCTAAGCATTCGTGAAGGCAGATATATTTTCCAAAGCATGTGTTGAAATGCTGTAGAGGAACATTTTTTGTTTTACAGAACCAAGAAGTTATATTAAATGACACCAAATTCTACTTTATTCTACTCCAAGTAACTTGCAACCCAATTTTACCTAGTTCTACCTGTTTACCAATTAAAGCAATAACCCTGAGGAAAGGTTTGCAGTAACATACTTCACTTAATGAAGGTACGCTCTTTAACAGATATGCACATCGTATTCACAAAGGGAACATGTACACACTTTCTTTGGATGCATTCTTATACTTCACATATGCATGCCCTAAACACCTATCAGTTGCATGCATATTCTGCAAGCGTATGGAAATGACTTCTGCCCACTAGGAATATTTGAAGGCAAGATTTTTTGATTTTTTTATGTGAATCTGTACTTAATAGCCATATAAAAAAATTACACAAATGTTTCTGAAAAACAAAATCTTTTAAACTTCTTTAAGTACCTCTTCCTGTTCTATGTGATTCGCCCACTCATTACAGAAAAAAAAATTAACTCTGTATTATGAAAAATTATGGTGTGCAAAGTCTCATGTTAATTAGTTCATTTTGGTGCCTTTAAGCAGAGAGAAGGGTAGAGCCTGAGAAAACACACTCAATGCAGAAAATTAGTTTCGACTTCAGATTTGGAACGACAAGCATTCCTCCGTAACGCAGATCATTGCAGCACATTTCCAGGAATAAGTAAAACAAACCAAAACCAAAGGGGGAGGGGGATAGAGCTTAAAATCTAGGTCAGAGGAAGAAACCAGAAAAGTACAAAGCATCCTTTTTCGTGAGCCTCACGACTGATTGTGTGAAGGTCTCACCCCCTTCCACACTTGTGCACATGTGACACTAACTGCCTCCACAGCACAGAGGGAACGACAGGAATGTTAAACAGAGGGGGCTCAAGTGGCACCTTTGGTGAAGCATGAGAGATCACATCAGGGTAATAACATACCTGGCTCTGCTAGAGAGAGCTCATTTCAGGGAGAATTCGCTCATGGCACAGCCTGCAAAAAGATTTACTTTTCTCAAGACAAATAAGGGCCCAAGAGCAAAGGGGGATCCCCAGTGGTACTATGCTTAAGGTAAAGCCTAAAAATATAAAAAGCATTTACTGCATTTTTTCATAGACAGACCAGATGTACAAGTAGTTCTTACACCCCAAATTTTTATGATCCTCTATTTGCAATCTTCATTCTGCTGCTCAGCCACCTGGGTTTTCATTTACAGATGGCTTTGAGATCACAGTTTGTTATCTTATTCAAACATAATTAACAAACACATTTCATCCTCTTGCATCAACAGAAATCTGATTTTCTGTGATAGAACAACGAAAACGGAAAACTTCAGCAGACGTAGCTGGTTATTGCTTTCTGTCATCCTCCTAGAGACGTCTTCAACACCTCCTTCTATTTTTGCTGTCTTTGGAATAAATCCTTTCCTATTGTACCAGGGACACAACTCCTACTTAAAGTCACTATCATTTTTCTTGTCGTTGAATAGAAAAGCAAATTAACTGATGAATGCATCTGTTATTTCCTTATCTTTTGTGTTCAATTAACCACTATCATTCTGAGTGACAAAAACTGTCTCTTACCATCTGCCCACTAGAAATCTGCTTTAAGAACGTTTATCGTCATTTATTAATCCCTGTAAATCAACATATTTTTAAAAAAAATCTTAAGGTAGTGGGTTTGCTTTTCTTCTGGCTTTTGCTTTTCTGCTGGCTCTACCATGAAGCCCACAGCACCCTTTGTGAAGAGAATAACATGGAAGGAAATTATTGGACATGGTACCTTCCCATTGCATTGCATCCAGACAAAACCAGAGCAAGTATAAATTTGAAAGCTGTATAGAAATGCACAAATAACTGGCATTCCATCAGAAATTTTATTTCTAGCATCTTGCAACCTCTTCATCCTCAAAGACTAACTTGGGCGCTGTGAAGAAGCAGGAGGGCAGAGAGGGAAGGTGGCTGTGCTGGCCCCAGCGCTTGCCTGCCCTAGCACAGGGGTACTTCCCCTGCCACTGGGAAGCAGCCCACCGGGATAATTCCCATCAGGCACACAACAGCTTTCCAGCCATTCCCTTTCCCAAAGCACATGTAAGTGCAGGCCAAGGGTGAGACCGGGTGGCGGAGGCACGTGTTGGGGGTATGGGCTGACCCGTGCCTCCCACCCACACCCCCAGGGTGCCCCCTTGCACCCACTTGCTGCCTGTCCAAGGCATGTGCCCACATGTGTTTTCACAGGTCTCAAGCTGGGAGCTCTAATAAAGCCCTGGGGAGATGGCAGCCCCACTCTTCCCCTACAGAAATAGCTGGGGCTCTGCTCTGAGGCTCGAGGCAGGGGCTGGCATGGCACTGGGGAGGGAGTGTGGTCACTCCTACTTCGTATCAGACGCTTCCAGCCCAGCACTGACTGATCCCAAGCTCCTCTGATGAGGAACATTTCTTTGCCCCTTCTGTGAATACAAAAGCAAATTAACTGATGAAGACATCTGTTCTTTCTTTATCGCATATGTTCAATTAATTACTAGCTATTCCCCCTTTTTCTGGCTACACCTAGAGTGAGGTCAGTCTCATGAAAGCCTTGATCATCTGCAGTGCTTAATATTTGCTCTGTCTGGCTCTGGCTTGGTTCGCTCCAGCCAGCTCTCCCTCAGCCAGTGCCTCGGCACCCTCCTGGGGATAACTCACTCCAGGGAGCACTCCCCCAAAGTATGGAGAAGACAACAGGTATGGCTGCTTCTGCCCCATGCAGCTTTATAACATTATCCCAATGGGTTTTGTATGCTCAGTTTGGGTCTTATGACCTCATGCCACGCCCCAGGTCATGTAATATGCATCTTCAGCTTCACGAGATAAAACCACCCCTCTAACAGAAAATGAAAATCTCTGAATAGAAAAGAAAAAACATTTAAAAAAAATAATTATACCTCAGGGCTACTGGAGCACCATATGAGGCCCAGAGGAGATTCAGGGTTCAGTACTACTTGGGGTGGATGCACCTAGTCTGCTCTGGAGGGAGCTCGCCATAAGCAGCATGGGTGCAAACCAACCCATGGCACTTGACCTCAGGGCTAAGGGTCAGTCCCTGGCTTCCTTTTATGTTAGTCCAGTGGGTCCAGGAGCTAAAAGACTCCTTCATTTAGTCCACCAATGAGACAGATATTCAGTATTTCAAAGTACATTTTCCAGCTAGTAACTCCCAACATCCTTTTTCGTACTTCTCGGCAAGCGTTGTTCCTCGCTGCTTATCAGGAGTCCTGCAACAACTCCAGACTGAATCGCCTTTCTTATTTGACCTCTTCTAGTACTCCTTTGTCACTCACATTGAACCTTTAACAATACCGACTCCTACAAAGCAACTGTAAAATCCTTTTCTCCGCAGAGGATGCACAGAGGTTAGCACAGCAGGCCAGCTTTCAGGTTTTGCCAAAGCCTGTCTGTACCTCAGTTCCCTAGGTAGGAAAATAATTAAAAAAAAAAACAAACAGCTATTCTGTTAATAATACTTCCTTACTTGCAAAGATTTTGAGGATGAAAACATCTGTACGTCTTCCATTTTTATACGTTACGATGAGAACCCATGTGTCACAAAATATGACACAACTTTGTGAGCCTGACTTCACACTCTCCCAGAGCTGTGACCATGTAATCCAATGTCAACGTGTCTCCGCTCTTCGGCCCTTCCAACTGCGAAGTGGATAATCCTATGTCCACAACTGTGTGGGAAGAATTAAGGCTGGTAAACTCGCTCTGTAGCCCTGAATAAGAATGAGAAGTTTGTGCCAGAACGGCGAGGAACCATTAATAACCACAGCTATATTGCTTTCTCAATGATGTCTCCACTAGTCTCCGCAGGATTTTCATCCATATTACGTAAGAAAACAGTTCTGCATTATTTCTACAGAAAATACCCCCCCCTTCATTTTTTTTCTGTTATTTTTTCAATCAGTACCAGAATAATTAAAAATCTTCAATGTCCAGGATTTGTCTGGGTTTTTTTTGTTTTCAAATAAGCTTTTCTTATCTGTGAAGAGGCTTTGTCATCTATTTTCTCAAACCGTAAGAGATTTACAATAGCTAGGGATTACAGCAAGGTTGCGTGGTTTTTAATTTCTTTGTATCAACCTCTGGTGTTTTTTCCAGAATCCTTAAATCTTGTCCTTCTGTAGATGGCAAATTATCAACTGTTACGTTTATTATTCTTTTTCCTGTTTTATTTGTCCCAAGTATCCTGTTTTTTTCATTCCTTTATAAAAATCTATAAAAGGACACAATATGCGGAGGAAAGATAACTATGTAATGTATTCCAGAGAAGATTTATCTATAGTTTACTAAGTTAATTTTGAAATCATAGCATTCGGATCAGTTTTGCTTCCATCTTGTATAGCAGTCGCCATCAAAATATTACTTCCTTCTTGCAAGGGAAAGCTGTTACCATGGTATTCCCATTATTCCTGACACAGAGACTGGGGAAAAATTGCTAACATCCCTAGAAAATTCCCTTACTTCCAATGTGAAGGTCTGCAGGGGTAGTTGCAACAGGACTTGTACCTGCTTTGCAGCTTGAGGGCAAAGGGAGAGCGGTCGGTGGCTGGCAGCAGTTTCTCCAGCTGGAGAGACTCCTGCCCTCGGTACAGTTCCCATCTGTTTCCCTGAATTATGTCCGTGTTTGGGTGAACACCACAGAAATTTCACTGTGGCATGGCATGAGAAAAGCAAGCCCATATCGTGTCTGCTCACATCTGAATTTTAAATGCTCCATTTAAAATGATCGGCAGGGCCTGTTACTCAAAAATGGAAATTTTCGAGTGAGAACAGCTACATTTTCCGACTCTTTGCTGTGCTGTGGCCTGGCTGAAACCCACTGTGGAAAACCATGGAAAAGCATCTGCAGAAAGAATGACATTAGTGAAAGATGATGGGCTTCTAAAAACGTGATTAATGGACATGATCACAGCCAGAGGGAGATCCCACTCCCCGGGAAAGGCAGGAGTGCCCAGGGACAGGGCTGGGGTGGCTGAAAGGCGGCAGGGCTGGTTTGTTTCTCACTTCGAATGCTACAGCAGCAGCAGGGCTACAATATGATACAGGAAAAAAAGCTGGAAAATGCTGGATGATGTGGTCAGATACAGCTCCCGGCTGCCAAACCTGGCTCTGGGGGGAGGAGGGCACTTCTAAGTCAGGGCTTCTCCTGAGGGTGCCTTTCATGGTGGAACCTCTTCAAACCATCTCCTCTTGAACACCCGGGTCACATCCCCATGTACAGAGGTCTGTCCTGGTCTTCTGGGCACAGTGAAGAGCCACACGCCCTTCAGGAGGCTAACCCAACCAGGGACCAAGGATGCGTGTCTCCCAGTTATAGCAATTTATTTGGAGGTTTGATGAAAAGCTTTGCTTCAGTTAAAACATTTTCTGCCCCTTCTTGTATTGAATCAAGTGGAAGTTTGGAATGACATTTTCAAAATAAGAAGTTAACTTGGTTTTGTTTTGAAAATGTCAAAAGGAAATGTTTCAAACAATGCAAAATTATTACTTTTGGTTTATAGTTAGCCAAAATCATTCAGCAAGCAGATTCAGATGCCCTAAAACTGTATTTCTGGAGAATAACAAGCCAATAGGACAGTAAATTTTTGCACAGCTCTAGCCTGGCTTTGGTTTCCTGCAGCTCTGTCTTTGCTGCAGACTTAACTTGAATTATCTGCACTTACGCTCCCCTCTGAAACTGAGCTGCCACACTGTGAAATGGCAGCGTGCAAGTGTCAGGATTAGTGAATGGGATGATTTTGTTAGCAGTGCAAACAGACTACAGCACTAACAATATGGTCAAGTGAAGTTTTTGGATGGAGTGTTTATTTGACAAATATGCAGTTTCAGAATCATTAGAAGGATTCACAACTTCCACTTGAATTTAGAAGATAATCTGATAAATATTTGATATGTGTTACATTGCAAAAATATTTCAGAGAACTCCAAGTGCTCTGTTTTACCAGTTTGGGGGTTTTTTTAAACAAAAAATTTCTCATCCTTTATTTTTATACACTCTTCAGGAATGGCACTTAGCTCTTGCCAAATGTCTCGAAAGATCACTTTGCATCAATATTGACAGCATCACCATCCGTCACTTGTTCCATGTGCAACCTGAACAAGTCTCACAGCCAGAGACTGTTACCTGGTGTTGGCTACGGGATACAAACATGACCTCCTGCCTGATGGGTGGCATCCCTGGTGTCACAGCCTTCCCCGCAGTCACAAGGGACCGGTGGCTGTTGCCTTGAAGCCAGTTTTTCCCTTCCTTCTCAAGGAGCGTTACTGAGCAGCCCCAGCACCTCCAGGGGCAGAAAAAAATAGATGCATCTGGCAGAGCTCCACCATGAGCCACTCACTCACTAGCTAGTGAAGCAGAAGACAAATGCTCTCGTTTTCTGGCTCTCCACAGGCTAGCCCATCCCTGAAGCCCTTAGCAGCAGCAGCTGCTGCAAATGCTCCTCCCTCCTTCCCTCTCTACCCGCCGCCTCACCCGCCCAGAAACCAAACGTGTTCCTAGAGCACAGAAGGGAGACAACTCTTAGTGGTCATCTTGAAGCAAAGCCTGGACATATTTCTGTGGCAGGGAGAGCTGGCTGAGCTGCTGGCCTCAGGGGAGGCAGCAAGAAGGAGAGGAAACTCCAAGGGATGGCTGAGCTGCTGCTGCTGGTCCCCGACAGCCTCCCCAGGCTGCTGTACCCACCATCGCAGAGCTGCAGACAACAAGCTGTAAATTCCTCTGCAACGTCTATTGTAAGTCATAGTTCAGTCAACCACCATTGCAATCCTTTTCTGTACTACATATTCAACATCTGCTCCAAAACAATGTTAAAAATAAATGATTTACTTCCAGCAGGCAGATGGCTACTAAATCCTTCTCCACTTTCTTGTATCCCACAAAACTTAGGCTTGTATCTTCGATATATATACCCTGTGATATTAAAATATTAGAAGTATTGAAAATACAGCAGTTAAAAAGCTGCTGTAATTACATATACCCTCTGAAGAAAAGCTCAGAGTTGTCACTGAAACTATGCCACAGCTGTTATTCAGACATCAATGGCACAGCACGGCCCAGAAATCAAACAGACGAGCAAAACCAAAACTTCTTGGGGGCCCCTTCCACATAGTAAGTAGTCAGACGGATAAACCTTCAGGAGACACAGCTGCCTGGATGCTGTATCCCATCCTCCCAAATCCAAGTCCTGCATAGGAGGCTCCAAAATCGCCATAATGTCTATTTTCCCCCGCTGCATCTACCAGGAAAGGCAGTGAGGCTCAGCCTGGAGCCGGGCACAGGGCAGGCTCGGGGAGCCGCAGGGAGGAGAGGTGATGGCACAGCACAGGCAGGAGGGAGCCAGACCCCGTGTGCTCAGCTGCCAGCAGGCAACAGCCTTGGGGCCTGACCGTCCCCAGGCCATGCTTAGCTTTTTTCTCAGAGGGAGCCAGCTGGGTCGCTCAGAAAGGCGCTTTGGAAGGAGAACAGTGCATACAGGGCAGCCACTATCTATCTGTCTGGGGACAGGACCCAGGAGCAAACTAGGGAGATAAGCTATGAAACAGTGCAGGTTCACCCATTTGCTCTATGAAGCTAATAAACCATTTGTGGAAAAAAAAAAAACATCTTATTTATATATGACCCTGTGTCTATAAGAATAGCTTTTCAACCATCTTCACTAGTATTGTGAAATTCCTGAAAGATTGGGCAGACTGGGCTGGATATTTGCTTTCTGAGTTTCTAAACACTTGCTAAGGAAAAAAAAAAACAGGTAAATGCCTGGTCTTCAGTGGGATCCTGAATTAATGGCTAGCTGGTCTGGATACCAGACTGCTGCTTGCCCAAACAGCTCCATGCCCAGGCTCTCGCACAGCACTTGCACCGTAAAGATAGAAGCATAAAGATCCTTGAAATCAGTGGGAAACTCTGCTTATAAAGCTGATGGCGTGATACTGCCCTCCATCTTTGCTTCAGCGTCAAGGACACCTAGGCCTTTAAGTCACGTACAAGGCAAGCACGCCTGCCCCGAGCCCCTTGAAGGCTGAGGAACTAATGGCAAGCTCAGATATATCATCCTAAGTGACAATTAATTGACCTCAAAGTTGCAGCAACTCCAGAGGCATCGTTGCTGGCTCTATTGTTTTTTAATGTGTCGTTTGGAGAAGGTCAGTAGGCTCCTGTAAGAGACATACGAAGGACTTGCTGAAGCAGATTGCCAGCTCAAGAGAGGATTAAATTATGATTCCTCAGACTCCAGTTTTATCTTACGGTGGGTGATTTGTGTGCGGGGCAGAAGAGAAAGGAACAGACATCCCAACATTTCTCAAAAGCTTTTCGTTTTCAAGGGACCTACAACAGGCATCATAAACTGCAATACGAGAGCAGCAGGTGCAAAGGTAGTGTCTCGCCCTTGCCAGATAGCTTTGCTAGGCCCTGTTGATGTATTAATGCCACTGAAAAAACAGCTGTAAATCAGAAATGTAGGTCTCGTGGGGTAACCAAACACTGTTAAAGAGCTGCTGAGTTTGGAAATGAGAAGTCCTACACTAAGAAAAAATTAAAGAACTTCGCTCCAAAAATGGAGGTAAAAAAAGCAAGGAGATGCCCTTCCCCAGTGTCCAAATCTTCAAACTCACTTCCAGAGTGCCTGAAGAAAACAAACCATTTGTTTTGCCTCACAGGTTTAAAAGCCGCAACCACCCAAATATCAAAGGTCCAGATTTCCTCTCCCTGTCAGCAACTATTACAATTAAATTATGTTGTTTAAAAACAACAGCAAAATGTCTGCAACTCACTGAAACTTGAAAAACAAAGAAGTCTGCGTACAACATGTAAAAACCAAAGCATGCCTCAGTGAGGCTCTTTCAAAAACTTCTATTGCACTGCCTTGCAACTGGATGATCTTTAAGCAGGCTGTGAAGAACGAGAGGCTCACCTATGGTGCTAACCTTATGCACTAACGTGGTTTGGTTGTGTTGATGGTGACCACATCCTCGGAAGAGCACATCTTCAAACAAAAACTATCAAGAGTGTGTAGTAGTAGTAACATCGGCAGCACTCAAGGTGGAAATCATGAGGATGTGAGGGGTAGGGTAACTGCTTCAGGAGAAACGAAATTGCATCTTGACAGAGGAAAAGATGCTTCTCACTTTAGGAAACACGCTATTCATCTAAAATAAAGAGCAACAAATCTGAAACGGTCTGCTAAACTATCAGAGCATACAGCTAGGCTAAATTTTCAGGAAGAAGAGTTTGTGTCAATTTTGGCAAATAGTTTTGACCTTTGGGGGTTTTTCTAGTCAAAACTAAACTTTTTAATAATAATAGTAAGTTTTGCTGCTACATTTAGTTTTGGGTTTTTTTTTTTTAACTCTTACAAAAAAGGCGTGGATAAGCCTGTAAATGTTACTAAGGACCATCCTTCTGCAATAATTTGAAAAATGTGAATTCTTCCATAATTGATCTTTACAAAATATTTATAAGGAATTTACAGTGACAGAAATACATCTACACTCTTGCTACATGCATATATCTATCGGATCCTTCCCTATGCTTTTTTTGTTGTTTCTCCTAGGCATTTTGGCTTCCTAGAAACCTAAACCTGCAACCCCCTCAGCTACGTGGGGTGACAGTGCGTGGCGGGGATCTGGGGTATGCCAGCGTGCAGTATCGGTCACCCCTCCTTCACTCTGACTCCAGTGCCCCTAAGAGCACCACCACCCATTTGAGACAGCTACTGGTGGGAACTGGAAGGGCCATCAGCTCCAGACACCATTGATTGCTCTGGTTACTTTCTTTGGACATTTTGCCATCTGCTTTCACGACTTTGACTTCTTAATCCACTTATGACAGTGGTGGAAACAGAATCTCATTCCCCTTCCACAGTCTTCCCTCAGATCTCTTCTTTCAGGCTTTAATGCTTCTTTTAGGTTTAACAGTGTAAGTACATATCTCCCTCCCTCCACACACATGGTGCGTCTGTAAACGTGAGGCTAAGAGCTACACAGAAACGCAATGTCAGAAGAAGAAAACGGCTATTTCAGTTAATGGGGGATGCTACATAGTTTGATGCAGAAGAAATAGGACATGAAATTTTAGTCTCTGATTTCTGTGCATGTTTTTGTGTGGCTGTGGGCATAAACCCCATTTTTCGTCATTCACGTACTTCACAACACACTGGTCTAGGCTGGTGAAAGTACAATGTTGGTGACTATGCAGTCAAGACAAATGGGATTTTTGAATTGCACTTAACAAAATAGAAATCCTGAGTAACTTCCATAAAGTTGAAAATAGCTTTATTCAACTGCTATTTTGTTAAGGTGGAAATTATTAAACGTTTTTTCCTTTGGTTATGCAGGCTTGCTCAAAAAGCTATTATCAGCTTTTTTAATGGGAATATAAAGGGGCTATTTCAGAAAACAGCAATTAAAATTATCATGAAAGTGCTCATACATAGGCAGGTGGATGGGATTTTCACACTCATGCCTGTTTCTGAGAGAGGACAGGCCTTTTTAGGACGCTTTGGGTAACATGAAGAATCACGAGAAAATTCCTGATGTTTTCAGAGAACAAGGTGGTAACGACAGACCATCTGTAAAACTGAATAGTGGAGCTGGAAACTGAAGAACAAGCATTGACATGACAGGAATAAACCCCATTGACTGAATGTGGTCCTTTGTTAGGACTTCGCTGTTACGCACATTATATATGTGAGGTTCAAATGTGCGTAAGAAACGTGGTTAAACAAGGAGACACTGAAACCCCCCAGGTCAGGAAGAGGGATGGGGTTTTACAGGGTCTCCATCACTCCTTTATATAGTCCTGCTCCTTTTTATTTCCCTGGGCACGCTCCAGCAGAGGAGCAATCCTTACCTCTGAGGCAGCACTGAGCGGGGACCTGCCGAGCTGATGGGCAGGGGGGTCCCTCACTTGCCCAGCACAGTCTGCTCCAAGCCAGCCACCTTGATACTTCTGACACAAATATACCTTAGGAAAGCAATGTAATTTTCTATACTTGGGCACAAAAAGCAAAATAAAACTTGCAGCATAAGAGTCGATCCTTAAATTGGCTAGTTTGATTAATATGTCAAAGGGGAAAGCTATTTCAGAAATACAAAACCTTATTATAAAACGATGATGAAACCATATTTACTACATCTGATTAAACAAAAAATAGGCAATTTCTTGGATAGTACACAAGATCCTGGTTTATTCTGATTTATTAATAAATCATGATAATTGTGTTCCATTGTTTTGCTAGTAAAAAGTTAGCATCAATATTGTATTTGTTTCTATTAAAATAGTGATTTATAGAGTACTCCTTACATTAAAACCATTACAGAAACATCAATTTATCAGTAAACTTTAATGGACAAATAAACTGGAGACAACATGTTCAGTTCAAATAAGATTTGGCCTATTATCGTGTTTCAGACCAAGGACACAGAAAATTGAACCTTTGTATATTAAGCAATATTGTAAGCAAATGCAGTTTACTGCTTTGTTTGTTAGCTAGATTTCCGTAGGCAACCATAGCCCTCTGCACTGTAAACCCTTTATTTTGTGTTGAATTTGAAGCAGGAATACAGCAATATGATGCGACAAGGCTATTTTTGCATCATTTCCATCTCACCTGCAGGAAAAGGAACCCAGCAGCACCCCGCGATGAGTTAACAAAAAAGGCTTCTCGAAGGTTGGCCACACTAGGAGAGCTGCCCAGGCATGCCCGAGGCTGCAGGCAGGACAGCAGGCAGGTGAGGCAGGACAGCAGGCAGGGCAGCCCATGCCCAGCAGCCAGCTCCAGGGTGGGTATTACCATTTTGTGGATGTAAGTTGAAGCAAGTACTGGCCTTCCTGGGACGGACCCTTTGCGGCGATGCTGGGAAGGAGGCAGGGACGACAGGAGGTCCAGCCCCAGGCGAAGAGTGGTCCCAGTCCCTCATACAGAAGAGCAGAGCGAGCCAGGTTACTGCCTTATTGGCCTCCCAGAAAGGCTAACAGACACCCAGCTCGTTTCAGTAGGTAGGAACAGGAATTTTCTCTTAAATCCTTTGTGAGCTGGCAAGCGGCGCTCAGTGTGTCAGAAACCGCCAGAGACCGACCACGCAGCAAACCTGGTCTGCAGTGAGGGGCCTTGGCCATTGGCAGCAAGATGCAACCGTGCAGCTCCTCTGCACTCTGCTCCTTACGCTCGTAGCAAGACCCAATGTGAACCGCAGGAATTATCTGTATATACTTAACGTAATTTTTATCAGCCTTTAAATGCATCTATTCTCCTTTTTTCTAAATGTGTTTAAAGGCAAACAGCGGTTCCTGTCGACTCCTTAGCTCGTCTTTCTATTATTTTTGAAGACACCGCAGATATATTTGCAGTGAACTAATTTACTAATTTGGTCTGAGAGAGTTTTACATGCCTCTTATAGAATAAATACTGAAAAACTGCACCATAAATACACAGATACAGTATCTGGCTAGACGGGAAGCTTTGGTTCACGCTGAAAATACTTTTTTTCCCTACGCTAATACATGATTAGCATGCTAATAACAACGACACATCACTGGCGTAACTCACAAAGTGTTTTGTCACATAAAGGAAGCGCGCGCCTTATTATTTAATAACACCACATTTGCAAATAGCAGTTAAGTCGAGGCCTTTGCCATACAGGAGTTCTCAGCAAACTTAAAATACGTGAGGCAGTCTTAGACCAGAGCAGAATAACAAGCCGAAGGATGTGTGACTTGGCCATGTCACCTAAAAAATATTTAATCAGTTATAGCCACACGGTGTCTATTTCTGCATCAGAATTATTAATTATTAAACAACGCATTACTAAGGCCAATGTTTGTAAAAATTCACTTACCCTCATTGCAATGGAGTTTCAAGCAATTTACTCTCTTACTGCTCATTTCTAAACAATCTAAATAGGACACTGGCAATAATGAACCAATTTCAGTCCAAGAGTTTGAAAAGCAATTGAGACATCTGCCGTGGCCCTGGGGCTAAGTGCTCGCATCCTGCCCAGGATGTGCTCCACAACTGACGATGCTGCATGTCCAAACGAATGCTCCCTCAAGCCAGGCATAATGCTGATCACCACAGCAGACTACCAAGAGACATGATGGCTAAGCAAAATCTGGACAACTACAGAAATTCTTTTTTAAACTAAAATAGCCAAGGGGAAAAAAAAAAAAAAGAAAAACACAGTGAGTAACTTGGTAGCTCTGCAAGTAGCACACTTTAAGGAAAAGGGTGGGTAAGAAACATTTAACTGCAGCACAGGCTTTATGGCTATTTTAGATATGAATCCTTACAAATGTACAAGAAAAGTCTATCCTAGAGAGAGAGGAAGATTTAGGTGATAGCCGGTCTGTGTCCTACCATAAATTCAAAACCATAGCCACATATTTGGGATTCTGTGTACCTGATCCACACACACGCAGCAGTTCTGCCATGCACTGCTCATGTCAGATTTACCATGCAGGTCAGGAGCGGTTCACCCTGCAGATGCAGTGAGCGTGATGTGACCGGAGCCCATCAGACCGGCAACCAGTGCCCAGTCGCTGATTGCTCCGGGCTGTTGGATTTCCAGCCATCCAGTCTGAGCTACTGCTCACCCTACTTGCTGGGCATCCAGAAATGTGGCAGATAACTAAAAAAAAGCACAGCAGTATTTAATGGGTAAAGCAATAGTCCACCAAGACTACAAGAAGTGGTAGAGCTGGTAGATAGGTGCCTGTTTTGCCTATGTCTTTTTACTAGGCAGGTGCAATTGAAACAAAAACTGTGAAATGAAAGATGTCAAAAAGCAAGAAAGAGGAAACTGGTCAAAGTCTATTAATGTGAGTGAAAATTAAATGCCTAGTTGCTGTACATGCCCTTGAAAATCTCTGACCTAAATTGAGAGAGAAATGTCCTTTGCAGAACACACAGAATGCCAAACGCAGATTTTGGATTCATCTATGAAAATAAAAGAGATTATGTTACTATCAGAGAGAGTACGATGAACATCAACCCACCCATAAACCCAGTTACTTACATGCATACATAAATAAATCCCCGACCTGCCAAATTTCCTTTGCTGATGTAAACTGGTTTTTAAGATATTTCTATTACATGAGTAAACATCACTTCCTATATTTTTTGTCGACTGACTGTAAGGATTTAAAGAAGACAAATCAAGTTTATTTTAGATTCCCTGAGGAAAAACAAACCCATCTGTCCTCACTCCTTCCCTGCTGTTTTATAGTGTTCACTATTAGTTATTTCCATAACACACCTACATTTATCCTTATCTGCAGAAGGAACATTTATCTCACAAATATTCCTGTCAAATGGCTCTAAAATGCCAGCAGATAAAACAAAAAAAAAGTTGATCCCCGTAGAAATGCAATCTGTGACACAGCAAAGGAATCAAGATGGGATCTAACCTGCTGAGCCTAAAGCCGATCCCTTGACACCTCTCACGCAGAATGACATGGCCTACACGGGAACAGGCAGAAGGGGTTGAGAAGCAAGTATAACGGGCAAAAGAGAAGCGTGCCGCCTGTTTTACTACATAATGTGGGACTTGTTATCATAATGGTGCTTCTTTAATAGCTCTCTGGTTGAAGACATCAGAGCTGCTTGCTCTTTTCTCTTCCCCCTCACGGGTGGCATATGCAGAAGCTGAAGAGCAGTACTACCTGTAACAGAGGTGCGGTCCCAGCACGGGAAGTCCCCGGCACTGAATGATTTCTCGTTATTGTCACCGGCACAGCGGTGACTCTCACAGGCTGGTGCTTACAGTCCCACAGCCCAGAGGAAGGCTTCAGCTAAGCTCCTTTGGAAATTGTTTTTACAGGCAGCCTCTCCCAGCACCTTAGTAAATCACAGCAAAGTAAAGCCACCGAAGAGATCAGCAGCATCAAAGGTGGCAGGGAGCATCTCACTGTGGACAGTAGTTTAAGTGGTCACCACAGGATCACAACCTGTGTTCCTTCTTGCAAGAAAATGCTCCACTAAATTTGAAGAAATCTTACAAAAAGCGTGTTATCAAATCACAACGGCTTAAGCCAGCAGAGCTGATGGAAAGCCATGTTTACTGAGCCTCAAAATACAACTGCAGAGGATACTTCCCTGGAAAGTTTCATGGCGGTGTGATTTTAGCTCTCTACAACTGTCATACAGGGCAGTACGAGCAGATGTACCTACGGGAAGCGTTTCCAAGCCCCCTGCTGTGTAAGTGGGCACTCAACCCAACATTTACAAATGATCCTGTATCGTGAACTTCCACTGACAAAATAATACAATGCACTGTCATAACGATGGCTTTACATATTTATTTCCAGGACAGTGGTGGTTTACAACATTATTTCTCTTGTGCTTTTGCCTTACATCGTGGGACTTCAGTTTCGCTCCCTCTCATTTCCACTGACAGTGCTGCTGTTCACACCGCACGTGGATGCCTGAGATGCGAGCGTGGCATATTACCATCCTGATAAGAAAGTTAGGACAGCAGCAATGGAGTTGGTAATTTTATCTCTCAAAAGCTGCTTACTGCATGCCTCGCCTCTGTGGCACACAAGCCTCCAAGGTATGTCTCTCTTAACACACATTTCCACATCAGTGGATTTGGTGAATATCTCAAGACAGTTTTGTTTAATGTAGCACTGAGCCATGCTGTTTCATTAGTCTCAATGACAACATCTCAACTTACCTGAGCCGCAGGTTCACATTTCTCTGCATTGACAGTTTGAACACAATTTAGCTGGTGCTCAGGATAATCACAAATCCCATCTGTCTTTGCCTCAAGAAAGACGAGAGCCCTTCTGGGGAGGATCCTGTGCTGTTTTGTCTGATAAAACTTGGTCTTGTGGTACCAATTCAAGGTAGACAAGACACGAGGAGGCAGCTGAGCCAGGCAGGAAGCCCCACGCTACACCCACACCACCCACCATGTTCCCATGGGTGCCCTCCCATGGAGCGGCAACACAGATGAGAGACAAGGTTGGCATCGGGCCCCTTTCCATGGCTGCTAACGCCCAGCAGTGTAGGCATAACCGCAGACCTCAAGCTGTTCCCCATGTCTTTCCGGTAAATAAACTGTCTGCTCGAGGCAGCTTCGGCAAGACATAGCTGGGAGGTTGTCAGTGGAAATCTCTACCAGACTGGTGTGAACACGCAGGTACACGTGCTGGGGAGAGAAACCCTGGGCACGCAAGTCAAGGGCAGTGAAGAGAAGGAATGCATCCTAAGGGATGCAAGGGATATCAAGAAATAAAGACTACGTACAAAAAGCTAAGGCTTTTTCAATAGTTGGAAGAAGACCAAGCTGTTTGTAAGAACTGTTCTCATGACTTCTAACAGCCTGCCTACAGGAGCTGTGGGACAGATGAGGTGCATTTAGACTCTGCTCCTGCGTATTTTTTTTTTATTCTATCTGAAAAAAAAGCACTTCAATGAGCCTTGAATGCATCCTAAATTTCATGATAAGTACTTCTGTTATAATGCCTACTCTACTTGGAAAAGATAAATAAGTTTAACTAAAGTTGAACGTACATTTGCTTTCTATTTGGCTTTATTCTAAAATCACAGTAGTCTTTATAATACCAATTCTGAGAACAAAGATATATAAATTGTTTACTTAATTCTTCCTTTTATTTGCTTTGATTTATTTAAAACCAAAAACATGCAACATCCTTAACATTCTCACCATAAGCAAACACAGACAAACAGCTTGCCTCAAACTCGAATTAAGTCCTATTTAAAGCCCACCACAAGGCTAATTTCTAGTACTGGCAGCACAGTGATACTGATAACCACATTATGCTACTGAGCCCTACTGTGGCTTCCAGAGAAAACAAAACAGATGAGGAGAAATGCATCTACTTCTGAACAGAAGTCTTCACACTATTCCTCAGGCATATTTAATGAGCATCACGGTACATGCATTTGCAGATGTACGTGTTGTTGGCATTAACATTATCCTCTCTATAAGAATGCCCCACCAAAATCTTTACCTCTGAAAAGATGAATGCTACGATACTTCACCTTGCACTAAAAATGCCTTCTACATTAAGCACACAAAAATTATATCAAATTTCATTTGCTTTACTTCATTCTTCCATACTTCTTGCAGCCTGCAAGACCACGGGACAATTCCATCTAACCCTCAAAGGATTTTCCACTATCATGTAACATTACAAGGTAATGAGAAACCTTGGAGTAAACTTCTACAATTTAACCCAGTCTGCAGTGCACAAAAGCCTGGCCAACCTGCTCTGTAAGTCAGCAATGCAAGTTTCCAGGACCAAGATAACACCGTGTCTGTGTTTGCTCCTGCTAGCACGGCCATCCCTCAGCCACTCCATTCTCAGTCTGTAATTGCTGAAGTAGTTTAAATGTACCTTTCATTAAGGATCTAATATCTTACTCCTTCAAGTTTCAAATGTTTCAAAGTTGGAAATGGAGGGTACCTCAATGTACACTAAATTAAACCTTCACAAAGCTCAAGGTCCACAGTGGCAGCAGGCCAGATGGTCAACAAAATAAAATGCAACCTGCCAACAGCAGAGAGTTACTTTCACATATGGTAGCACAGTGGCTACAAATCTCCACTGACAACTTGAAAAAAAAAAACCTCCTGCACCTTTGACCTGGAATTAAAACCATGGCTTCATTAACCTTGATCGGTAAAGAGAGTGGTCACACACATCTCTCTGCTGATACACCTCCTCCGTGTTTAAAATGCCTATTGAAACTAATGACAACTTATATGTGCCGTTTTGTTGTTAAAGCTATAAAAATTTACAGAAATTGAGGCCCAGTGACATCAGTCTCTCCTTCCATTTCATGCTGAGAACAGCAAAAGGAGTGTCCATTACAGATCCTTGGCATAAATGCAGAGGTTGGATTGTCCATGCAAAACCACAACCAACCAAGAAAGCAGCACAGAAAATTAGCATATGGTTGCAAAGGATGCTCTTTCTCCAGCAGCAAACATTATCTACAAGTTATTTTTAATATGTTTAAAGGACCTTGTCACTGATCTGGTTTACAGAGGCTTGCAAAGCTGCCTCGGCATGCTGAAATGTGGTGAATGTGGGGTTTGGGAGGAGCTGGGGCAGCAGCTGCTGCAACGGACTTTACTGCTGAAGAAAATGTAAGATGGAAATATACCCTCCCATGGGCTGAACCTGCACCTCGGGGTTAACTAAGGCCATGACACAGGACGAAAACGCACCACGGTCCTTTCAGATCTGGTAAGACAGCAAACAGAAACCAAGGTTTTTAACATTGCAAAGTAATCAAAAGTAGTGATTTCTAGTACGCGGCTCAAGTGCTGTTGTCACTGCCTGGGCAGGATGGGACAGATGTTGGTGCCGAGGAGCCAGGACCAGGTCTCAGGGACCTGAAGCCGCTTTCCTGAGTGTCTCTTGTCATGGCATGCCCACTCCCACCGTGGGAGGTCATGGGAATGACGGAGCTGAGCAGAAGTGTGCTACAGTCAGATCGCACCCCCAAACGCTGCTGCACCCCAGCACCCAACAGCACACCCGTTTGTGGTGACATAGACAGAAACCTGCTGTTTCTGACCACAGCCTGGTAACATGCTGAGCACTGAGCTCCCCTGTACAGCTAATTTAAGCACACCAGGCTCCTTAAATGTTAGCAACATTATGTACTTTCCCTAAGCGACAAGAGGATTTAGCTCCAGTAAGATAACTGCAGCATACCCACAAGTCCCCAAAGAGCACTGTTCCCATCACTAAATTGGGAAAATCAGGTACTAAGGCCCGCAAACAAGGTGAATTAATTTGTGTAACTCATGTGAAATGCTGAAGGTAACGCCCCAACAGTCACCTGTCATGGTGGCAATTATTTTAGGAAATTTAAATAACAGAAAACTGCCCTGACTTTTGCTTTTCAGTAGAAATAAACACCAATATGTGCTAATGGTTTCATCATTTCTCATCTCCATCTTCGCCATCTGCAAGTCGCAGTGAACTCGTAACTAATTGCAGTGGTGAGGGTTTACAGTAGACAGTAAAAAAACATTGTTCACCTTTCAAGCTCAAATTCAAGCTCCACCAATTCCCAGATCCAAAGGTACCAGAAATTACGGGTTGTGTTAATGTATCAGAGAAACAGAAGAGGGCTGGAGAACAAGCTGCAAAACCAAGCGTAGAATTTGGTAGCATTCAGTACAGTTCCACTTCTCGAATCCTTTTTAAGACTTTAGGAATTCAACACTATGTCACGGCTGGAAGAATAAAATCTCACCTTACAAACCTAAGAATTAGCATTTGAAAAACCATGTTTTCTATCTACCGATACAATCCTGTTGATGTGTCCTTGTAAAACACCTTATTCCTTAACCCCAGGCACACCTGCAGCATATGTTATGTTTCTGCAATGGCAATTCCATTAGCCTTACCCAAAGTGTCATCAATTTGCTGCAAAACTCCGGCTGCTGAAGTGCACTGTGCACAGCAAACAGAGCAGGCAGGCCTTCTCCCTCGAGACCGTACGTACGCCCATCTGCGTATTTTCAGCAATACATCTAACTTCACACCTGAATTCGTAACTACTCCCAGGGAGTCCAGCACAGCCCATAGACAATACATGTGGCAACAGAGGTGAAGATCTGAAGTCCTCACCGCCTCCTAAAAACACCCTATGACAGATTTCTGGAAAGCAGTGGTTGCATAAATAAAAGGAAAAAACATCCTCCTCATGTCTGCCATTTCCCTGCTTTTTTGAGCCTATTTCTGAAAGGAAAATTTACCCAGAGGGGAAAAAAAAAAGACTATTGCAGAGAAAGCTCATTTTGAACTGTACGCCCACCTTTTTTTTACAGTTTTCCCTGTACTTCACTTCTCAATAGACCAATCCACAAGTAGCAAGACCACAGAAAAGTGTTACGCTGAAAGCTGCAAACATGAAGGAATCTTCAGAGAATCTCCTCTTGAGAAGAAAGTAAAATAACATTAACTTCACAGCCACAGAAACTGAGATAAGGGGAAGTCAACTGAGTGACCTGGCACAGCCGGAAAATTGCTCGGGTTCAGTACTGAACTACAGCTGGTCGTTGTTACTAGCAATACTTTTCTACAGAATAGCCTGCTAACAGGGGACTTTGCAGGTAAAATCAGGATCCTGGCTTTCAGGAGTTTATGGTCTAAGTTACATGAAAAAAATGGCAGTGATAATGTACATACGTATGCTGTAAACACTGGAAGGCAGGTGAGCAGAGCCAGCAGTACAGCCAGCAGAAGACACAGTGTGTTATGGCTCTGGAGAACCATCATTAGGTGCATTTCTTAATCATTCAAACTGGCCAGTTTTAACCTTTTCTCAGAATATGCTTCACCTAATGGAAATGCTCTTTATTTGGTGTTTCTTGAGAGCGCCCAAATGAGGCAGCTAAAGCCAACTTCTAGAAACAGCACAGAAGACAACACAATTTTGAGTGAGGATGCATCTCCCTTACTACTGTCTGAAGATCTTCCAGAGAAAATGGAAGGTATTATAGGAAATTATAAGCAATAAACATTCAGGTAGGGTTCTCAAAGCTCAAGCAAGGCTATTGAACTTTTATTTTTCCCAGCCTAAGCAGAAATCGGAGAAGGGAAACAACAGAAAGCAGCTGCACCAGTCAGCTTTGGGGTCCCTGCTCCCCCAGGTCTCTTCTCACTCTTCCCTTCCCCTTGGACAACCTGCTCCCTTCCCGCGTTAAATTCTGTCTCCGTTTGAAGCTGAAGGCCTCCACGTTCAATTCCCACCCTAAAGCGGGGGGGGGAAGCAAACAGAGCTGGTTGGGGTCCCAGGAACACGTATGCCAGCAGCCCCGTGTGATGGACGGCGTGATCCCAGCCCACATCCTACCCACCAACTGAGATCACCCACCCTGAAGCAATGATGAGAGACAGCCATTTGCCACACAACTTCCCAAGGTTTCTTTTGCCTCTTGGGCACATGTAAAACCTACATGCACACGTGAAAGTAATAGTTCATAACTTTATAAAGGAGCATTCATTAAAAAACAATACATTATTTGAGTCCAATGACCTCTTTGGCTATATAGGGCAAAATTTAGTACAGAAGCTAACTGAATGTGTTCTGTAAACACCACAAACAGATTAGTGTTGGCATATTTTGTTTAACTTCTGTTAAGCTACCTCGAGCACTCCTACCTTATAGCCACATATATGAAGAGTGAAACGCTCTTTTTAAAACTGCCATTGTCAAGGTATGTGTATTTAGCAATAAAATTATTCAGTCAGTTGGACCCTCAGGCTGGTAAGACCTGGTAGAATATTAGTTAAACATACATATAAAAAATCTGTTAAGAGACTTTCACCTTCACTTAATTCTACAGATTCTGCATCTACTATGAACCTAATGGAAACTCCCTACTATAAAAATACTGCTTTTTTTTATGTAGCATTTTGAAAATGCTTCTCAAGTGTTGATTACTGTTTTAAGTCAAACAGAAATGTGTACAGAAATGGTTCGTACAGTATCATTTACAATGGAGTTCCACGGTTTGTAGTCATCCCATTAATGTGAACAGTATGACAAACAAGAACACATTTCTTTTCTAAAAATTAATATAATGGCCATCAGATTGCCAGTATTCACCATATTCACCATTCTTCCTCTTTTACTGAATTAAGAGCACATTCTGAACTGAATTAAACCCAGAGCTTTTATACAAATTAATTTGAAACCCAAGAATGGAATTGGCTTTCGTCATCCATTAGCATGCTTCTGTTACACATGAAAAATACTCTCCAAATTTCCATTAAGGAACTTGAGAATTTATCCTCCGTGCAGGGGTTGAAATGTAGCACACCTATAACTGCGGACAAGTGGAAGCCCATTAGCGGTTACTTTCATCATCCATGAGATCAGCTGTGGGGAGATCACAAGAGAGCAGGGAGGAAAGCCACACAAAGGAGAAAAATATAATCGTTTGTAAAATATCCCCTTTTATGTCATACTATGCCCACTAAATAATTAATTACAAATACATCAGCTGCTGTTAAAAGGAAAAAAGAACCGGGGGGGGGAGGGAGGGAATCAATGAAAAGCTCACAAATGTAGTTAATAAAAAAAGTACAAGCAGGACTGCTGTTCAAAATCGCCCAGGTTAAATACTGAAGAAAGCAGTGCCAGCAGCAATCGCCTGCAGGCATCCCGTGCATGATTAGTGACTCGGTGCCACAGAAACTGCGACGTCGAAGAAACCCTCTGACCTGGGGATCTTGACACCAGGAGCTAATTGCAAACCATGTAATCGCCTGTTCCAGATGGCTCTGTAGCGTAAAGCCACACTGACTGCGCCCAGTTTTCCACAGCAATAGCACCATACAGGTCAGAAGGAGTCTGCATTAATTACCCCCCTTTGTCAGCATCACCTAAAATTCCTAATGGTTTTTGGATTCTATCTGTGAATAAAAATTTCCATTAAAATGCCTCAGAGGAAACACCTTTCCCCTAGTTAAAGATGTGAATTACAGATAAATACCCTGCCTGTTAACGTGATTTTATGTGAATACAAAATGAGGTTTTCAAAAACTACTGCGCATAAAATATGGATGTCTTTACTCTGGGAGAAAAAAAATCATTGCTGTGGAAGAGTCGCTCTCCTGTACCCCCTCCCCGGCTATCGCAGAGACAGGCAATACATGTTTTCAAAATGTCATATCACCACAGATTGATCTCTTCCACATTACATGCGAGACAGCTGATAACTTGCTACCTGAAAGGCAACTGTATGGGTAGAAAACCACCCGAAAAGGGGAAATGGCTCAGACAAGAGAGTTCACAGTGGTTAACCTCCTGGAACACATTAGCTACACCAACTCCCAGTTGCCCAGACTAAACAACCCTGAAAACCTCTTGATTTTATTCACTAACAGGAAATGATTCAGATACAGTTCTGCAAAGGCAGTCAACAAGAAGAGGTAAATTATGTACATTCGCTGTACTGCATTTTACTATGAAACAATCGAGTATTAAAATTGTTCAGCTCTGGTGTAATTTTTTCTTCCTTCCTTCTTTTTAGTGTTTTGCCCTTGGTTGGCACGTCTACAGTATAAATTGTGATGCTTTTATCTTAGAGCTCAGTACACATCACTTAATTTTTTTGAAACACACATATCCTACAGACTCCTGACAGAGCAATGCATCACCAGGTGTGAGAGAGAGACAGAAACTGGGATCCCTTACAGAGAATGGTGCCTGCATATAAATAATAATGAAAACCAAAGTGCTGTCAGGTCTGGGGCTACAAACAGAAAGACTTTCTTTTCCTTTGAAGCTTGCTTTTCATAAGAGAGATTTACTTACCAACATAAATGTTACACACACATCACCGAACCGGCACGTAAAAAGATCAAAATCTTTTCTGGCTCCACAACTCATCCCAACTGCTCTACGAAGCACAGCTATGGTCACGAAACCGAAAACCCCCTATCCCCTGTCAAACTACGTAGCGCCAGCAGCAGCAGAGCAGTCCTGTTACCTGAAAATACAAAGTCAGCCTCCTTTCTCCCGCATGTATCTGTACGAATGAAAGAGCCAGCCTTCAGGTAGCACCTTCATGATAAGGCAGAGAGGTCATACATTTTGCAAAATTTTAACTACATTGGCCCTATATATATACATATATACTTACAGCCACACAGAGTAGGCAGAGGGATGATATTTGGGATAAGCTGCCAGCATTCTTTCACACTTTGCTGGTCAAACAACACCTTGTATGTTGACTTCTCCATTGTCAGACACCTGGAGCACTGCTGTGATCAAGGACGAACTATAGACCCAACAGCCTGTCCCTATCATCAGCTCCAGACTTTGTTGATGCAGACTGCTGGCAATTATTTCCCATTGTCCTTATTATAAGAAAAATAATAAGTCGCAAGGGGCCTAGTAAAACCTCCTCATGGCCCATCACCATTCAAGTTTTAATTAAGAGCTTCAACCAAGTGTTTACACCCCATGCAGCCAGGCAGAACCCACATTCAGCATAGCTCTTCTCCTGAGGCAACTTCTGGAGCTTTTCATGCCAGCAGAGACCTACCTAAAGAGGGGGGGAGGTCTGGTTGAGCAATTTGACCTCAACCCAACTCCATGGGTTGCAAAAGGGTAAGAAAGCAGCAATTTGCCTAGTCACGTGCTGAGGCTTGCTGGGAACTGGCCGCTCTTCAAAGTCAAGGGAGAAGGCACCTCACAAAATGCCAGCTAGTGCCCATTTTAAAATATGGGTTTTGTAATGTCCAGATTCCTGCAGCTGGAGGGAGGGTGCTGGGCAGGGTGCAGCACAGCGCACCCTGATGCTAAAACGCCTGGCACATCGGGCTGACATACTTTGTTCCCATGCTCACGTCAAATGGATTCCCAGCTGGGAGAGATGCTCTCCTGTACGTCTGGATATACTGTATTTCCTACGATATCCCAGGAATTTTACCGACATTCTTCTGTGCTATTCTAGAGATCTACAAACACTAGCAGGGCCCTTACTGCTCTTTCTGTTACCTTTGAGTTTAGGTCTTACATTTATAAAAAAACTTCTAGCCTCTGCTGAATCTGGCCATGGGGAGGCAGGTGGTTTGTGGATCTTTCCAGAATGACCTTTTTTTTTGCACAGTTGTCTCCCATAAGAGGAGGCTGAAGGCGATGACCATGTGGTCCCATTTATCTATACAGCACTGGGGACCAGAGGCCAAGAGCACTCTACTGCCTTACCCAACTTCTAAGAGCAAGAAGAGGGTCACGTGAATTAGTAGGAGGCACCAGAAGTGACCAGGGCCCTGACGGGTTGCAATGTCAGTGTCACCCCTGAGGAAGGAGCAGTCTGTGAGACGATCCAACGCACCACATGCACCAAGGCACTCGCTGGCAAGACGGCAGCAACTGATAGGTAGGATTATTACACACTGGGCATCCTGCAAGCAAATTTCTAAGTCATGTGGTTAAAGCAAGACTTAAGTTTGGGACCTTTTCCTAAAAAAGACCATGACTTGGCTTGAAACACCATACGAGGAGGCCAAGGGGCACGTATGACCGCAGCTAAGCATGCCTGTGAATAAGGGCACCTGCAGTGAACACCATAACCGGGCAGAGAGGGAGGAAGCACCGCAGGGTCATGTATAGTTTGGCCAGTCTCAGGGAGAGACGCATTAGCAACCTGCAAACTGAGCAGGGGACGTGGCAGCAATGGCTCAAGCAAATGCTGGCATGTCTGAACGGCAGGTGTCCAGTGCAGGCTTGTACCGTGGAGAGGTTGTTCCCAGCTTGCATGGGAGATGAGAAACAAAATTCAGTGAAAGGCGCTCCCCAGAGAGGGGGGGACTAGGATGATGCTGCAGATGTTTGGTTCACCAAGATAACGCCAGCCTTCTTCCTCTTCCACTGCCCTCACGTGATAGCAGCACAGTAAGGGGCTGGGACCAGGATGCACGCCGAGCTAGTGACAGCCTCCAGTGTGCAGAAATGAATGATGACTGCCCTTGGGGGGTTAGTGCTGGGCTGCACCTAAATGAGTTATGTTATTAAAACAGCAGACCCTTTAAGTCCCGCCATCTGCACCTTGCGCAGAACAATCCTCCTGTTCATCATCCTCCACCTGTTGCCAGCTGTAAAAGTTTAGTGTTCCTATTTCTAACACAATCCTAACGTAAGCGCAGACAGTAAAAAATACAGTGCTAAAACCAGTTCCTCTATTTCTACATTTGTTTCAGACTGGAATTCGCACAATTTGCTAACCATATGCTTTATGGGACTTACCAGTCCTGCAGGGCTCACAGGACTCATCAAACCTAAAACTGAAGAGTATACTTGCTTCTGAATCCTGCAATGCCTATGTTGTGCTATAAATCACCGCCTCCACTCCCCAGCTGCTCATCAGGAGCCAGTATTTTTTCACACCTGCAGCACTTACGACTTTAAGAAACATCTACAACAATTGTTATTGTGGGATGGTTTACCAAGGCAAAGACGACGTACGGGTGAAAGAACAGCTTTGACTTTTTTTTTTTATAAACACAGCAATCCACTAATTTTGCTAAATGGAGAACCTGGTAGGGGAAATCACCATGCTGATATTTAAGAATAACCTTTATACCTTCCAACCAGAAGTTTCACTTCATATCTCCATTTCTTATGAATATTTCAGGAAGTAGGCCATACATAATTAAAGACACCTGTGACACTTGTAATGCTCATCCTCCCTGCAATAGCTGACAAAGAGTAGTAACCCTGAAATTACAGTTTATAGTCCTGCTTCTTCCCAACTCCTTCAGCTCCTCTCTTATGAATTAGTCAAGTGGAAGACTTCAGCCACATTCTTAAACAATTCCTGATAGGAGGATGCAAGCCACCGCAGCCCACGTTGCCTCATGCTAATAGATGCAGACAGGTACAGCCCGAACAGAGTTCAGTAGCTACTCAGAGAAAATTATCTCTAACCTCAAGTCAGCCCTTTATTTCTGCAGAGGACACATCAGACACGTGTTCAATTGAGAACATGCTGCTAGAGTTAACCACAGGCAAAACTGCTGTAACCGAGATTAACACAAGTATGCATTTAAAGCCTCTGCTGAATTGGGGCCTTAAGTGAGTACCTCACTTGGGAACGAGGAACTATCATCAGAATACCTGCATCTGTAGTAGGCCGCTGGGAACTGCTTTCAAAATTGCTTCTGAAATACTCTATTTTCAACATCCTATTATCAACTCTACTTAGGAAGCAATGGATTTAATTTAGAGAAACAGTTCAGCAAAACAGATGGGCTGCGTGTCACTTCAGGGCTCCTTCAAGACCTGTTTCCTTCCTGCATTTTGAGAAAACTCACCAATACCGAAGGGAACAATAGTTATGAACCCCATATGCTTTGAATACATAAAACACCTATATTCGAGTCCTCAAGCTGTTTGGCAAGCCCTTCTTACTTCTGTTTCTGAGGGAAACTAGGCTGTAAGACTTTGTGACCTCTTTGTTTATCATATTCATCCATTCAATACTACTGACAAAGTGACTGCTTTCTTTGATAGCTTGTGATGAGCCTTGCCAAGTTAAATAGCTCCGTGCTATTAATCTGCTCTCCTAAGGTCTCTTATTTGGCTGAACCTGTGTGTTGAACAACTATAATAGCTATAAATACTTCAGATTAACTCACAGTAGCCCCAAAGCAAAGACAAACTATAAATTTTCAGGACAGGTGACAATTTCATAAGTCTGAAGGAAAAGAAAGACTCTCACAGCTAAGTGGCTGGAGCGATGGTTGCACTTTCCATCTCTGCTTTCAGTTGCCGACAGCGCAGAAAGCACACCCAAACAAGAAACTAGCCAAAAACATCCTTTAAAGATTAACAAAGAGGGATGCAACTCCTAACAATGCAAGAGCAATGGGTCTACAGTTTTAAGGACTGCTTACTTCTGAAGCCACTTGTCTTCATTGCCATGACCTAACACAGGCTCTGTTGAACTGATGTGTTGTTCAGTATCTCTGTTCACGTTACTGGGCAACCGGTGGCCCTGCTGGAGCAGAGGGGTTGGACCAGTAGTCATCCAGAGGTCCCTGCCAACCTCAACCAGTTTGTGTTTCTGTGATCTACCAGTAATGCACAGGGATACACTCTTCGTATTCAGACTCAGATCCTCCTACACAGCCCAGGAGGCAGGTTGGCTGCTTCTCTGGTGCTTTTTCAGTATTTATTTCCAGGTCTGTATTAAGGACCCTTTTGGCTCTTTCCACCCTACCTAGTGTGCATATTCGTCAATGCACCCAGGAGTCCTGGTCCCCCAGGACACAACCTGGCTGGGCTGAAAACCCAGGGCACGTCCCCTCCTCCTGATCCCTCATACAAATACACCTGATAAGAAGTATTGAATGTGGATAACCCTATCATTTATTCTTAACTCATTTAGAAGGCTTTAGGGCATTAAATAAGCCAATAGTAGAAGATAATTTTAGAAATTTTAGTAATATACATTGCAGCTTAGCAAACCTATGTGTGGAAGTTATAGTCTGTGTATGCCCAGCTCAGCTTTAATCACTTCAGTAGGAAATGAGACAATCAAAATATGATTCAGAAGAAAGAAATGAGCCAGGGCCTTTCCACTGGCAAATATTAGAAAACCAGATTGATCACAAACAGCCAAGAGAGAGATTTGCGTGCCTTGTAAGGAAGGAACAATAGACCATTCATATTAGCTACAGATGAATTTGTTTGTCTTAGCAGACAAACAATTTCCTATCAGTAACGCTGGTTATTTTTAAGGGGAAAATAGCAATGTTTTATATTGAAATAAAATAATAAAATGAAGGTTTCACTCTGAGGAAGTGAGCTGAAGTCAGAGCAGCATTTGCTCGTAGACTGACCACTTGCTATCAGTCTTCAAAGCAAAATACAACTCTTGAATCAAAACATTTATAGTCTTCCTCATTTGCTTTTCTTCTTGTTACAGGAGCCACTTTGCCAGATGGTGGTTAGCAGATGACCAGTTTCCAGTGATGTGGCTCCTTTGGACCGGTATTGCTGATGCACGTGATATTTAAGGGCTACTGGTCCAGCACAGAACTTCTGGGTGGCAAATCCCAACCCTTTCAGAGGGATAGGTGACAATCCCATCGAGAGCACCACCAAAGGAAATCTGAGAAAGCTGCAGCAGCATAGGGATTTATTCCCTCCTGACTTTTCTGGAAGGATTTCAACAGGAGAAGGCGGTGCAGTCACTAGTGAACATCTCCCAAGAAATAATTACAGCATCCTTAATCATAGGTTTCAATGAGAGAAACTACCTTGGTGTCCCTTCTTCTGGGTTCTCTGAAGGACAGCGTACTCCATGGGTGGAGTTTACTCTGGACAAGTACTGATTTACAGCAGTTATATTTTTACTAAAACTGTCCTATGAACAACAACATCTGTTAGAGGAAAGAAATGGATTTTTTTTTTAGGGTTTCTCCTTTTCTATTCAAATTCATAGAAACAAGTTTTCAGAGAAACTTGTAGGAGTCTACAGGAAACAGACAGAGCTTTGACACAAACTCTTATCTTGCCTTTTTTCCACCTAGTTTATTCATCGATTCTCTCACACTGGCAATAATCTCCTACACCATCGATAAATGAAATGTACCAAATGGCTAATATTTTGCGAACTTACTAAACATGTCCTATTTTCCCACAGCAGATGTATCTAAGAGCATCAGCTTCCAATATTGGACAAACATAAGGAGAACTCCCCCATATTTTATCTGCTGCAGTAGGCACCAAAAAGGAGGATCACATTTCAAGTCCTCAGACCTCCCTCAGAAAAACAGACTGGTTTCTCTTTCAATCCTTCCATGAGGGCCAGAGGAGAAATGGTTAAAAAAAAAAATTATATTAAGGTCAGCAGAGGCAGTATCATGATTTCCATGTTTTCCATCTTCTCCAGATATGGAATGATTTCTTCTAACAATACAGAACAAAGTACTATTTAGCAAGAGAAGTAAATTGAGGCTGTGCTTCATCTTTTTCCTTTGCCAACACAATGGAGCTGTCAGTAATACAACCTTGAATGTGTTCATTTTCACACATTAACCCTTTGAGTCCTGTAAATATAAGCAGTCTTTTTGTCTCACGGGGAAGAAAGTGCATTTTAAACTCCTGAAACAATGGAGAACAGAAATTTTAATTAAAGTTTTCCTTGTACCCATGCACGGATAACCCTCCCTTTAGCAAAGAAAAGCCCTTTTTAAAATTAAAGTTATCATGCTGAAATTATTAACATAACTCCTGGGAAAAATGTATAATCTTTGCATATCAAATGCCAAAATGACTAAGTGAACCATGTTTAATAAATATTATGTTTCCCTCTGAGTTCATACACTCAGTTAATCACACACTGATAGGCAAAAAATATTTTTAAAGTTCTAAGTATTGCAACTTAAGCATTTTAAATTTGACTGGCGTCCTGGTCTTTGCGGGTCCCTGAAGGTCTCAAATCTTCCCTCCTCGGGACGCGAGCCAGCAGGAGTAACTTGGAAAAGACCGGGGCTCTCAGATCAACAGTGCTTTTCCACAGCTGCCAAGTTGTATGCCGCCCTGCTGCTCTGGGTGAATCGCTGAGCACATTCATCTGCGCCGCCGAGGGGCCGGCATGCCTGCACTGCTGCCTGCGTTGCTGCCTGCGCTGCTGCCTGCAGTTCACCGGTACTGACTTTTGTTCTGTTTTGGAGCAGGGGAGGCATTTTTAGTGGGTGCCTGGGCTGGCTGCGTGTTCACGCTGTGTAATTCCCACTGAACTAGCACCCGTTCGTTATTGGTTTTGACCCCAGAGCTTGGTGTGGGGCTGATTCCTTATTTCAGGGTATCAATATTTTGGTGTGCAGGGAAGAGAATTTACAAGAGGAAATACAGAAAATGCTAGGCCCTATCTCTGTATTTTTGAGGCACATCTTTTCAAGTCTGACTGTTTATTAGGGTTGCTTAAAATCAAATCTCAGGCTCTCTCAATACCCCAAAGGGTGCAGCAAAAATAGTTTACATCATTATTGGTTTTGCATACTTAGCAAGAAGATTTACATGTCACTGCAAAAGAAAACCTTGACCACAAAGTTACCATGGGTGCGCGATTCTGCATAGGTGAAGGGAAGACCCAAAAGTAAGAGCAACAGGGTTTCATTCAGTCTCCTATATTTATCACCACTCCTCCACCCTGGAATCAGCTACGTCCAGCCCTTGATGCACAATATACATAACCACAGTCAAAGGATGCAAAGTCCTTGAGTCCAATTAGGGGATACGTTGATCCATGACATCCATCTGCCACTATCCTCTCCCAAAATTCAAGGTGCACTTGCATCCCAGCTGCAATGGTCCTCGGCCATAACTAAGTTCCTCTACAAGGTCTTTTACCTTGGGAGACTCATCCTGGTCTAGCCAGGCACCTTAATAGACATATGTCACCTTTAAAGAAAAAAAATAAAAGCAAGTTATGAGCACAGTTGTATCATTTAGCAGCTAAGTACATAGCAGCTGTATTTAGAAGTAGCCAATACCATCCAGTGAAAGCAAATTAATTAATCATTTAGATATATTTATAGGATTTATAGGGCAACTGAAGCCAAAGCCAGCTAATTGAAATCCTGATAACAGATTGAAGCCCGCACTAGATCCTATATTGTGAAATGCAAAGTCTTTATTAAATAAAGCCATTAAAAAGGATGATAATCCCTGTGGCCTTAAATATGAATAAGGTGCAATGTAAATAATAAAAGGCAAAAATCCAATTTTCATGCAGTGAACTTTCAAATACTCCGCTGTTTCCATTAAATTACCTTTTATTCAACATATTGTAATGGCACCGAGGGCACATCAGGCTTCCTTGTAATACAATTATTGTTCCACATAAAAACTGGTTTTTAACTTGAAACAGAAATGTGAAATATTTTATTTGGTTTCTCTCATATGTCAAATGACATGAAAATTGAGAACAAAAGCTTTGTAGATGCAATAAAAGAGAAAATAAGCAAAGGAAAAATAAACACATGCAAACAAAAAAGACCCAGAATGCGAAGACAAAAGAAAGAAGCAGGGTACATAATAGGAGTTTTCCAATTAATTTTACAGCAATTTAATACTAGGTAACAGAACAGGAAAACAGTTTCAGTACCTAATGTAACTAAACTTGGATACAGGCCAAATGGAGCTGTAGCACAGAGTAAAGGAGGTGAAACTCATCAAAACTCTTTAACCAGAACAAAATCTGGTGTGAAATATCTGTCGTGCTTCTTCCAAACACGAGAATGATGACAAGAGCTTGGTCGCATCAAGTGCCACAACAGCACAGTGCTTGAGTCTGGAGGCGTGCCATCGCTCCCTGGCTCCGCTGTGCTGGTAGCAGGTCACTTTGGACATGCTTTAACTTCTCATCTACAAGGGGAGCACTGGTATTTACTATTTTCTATAAAGCATTCTGTGGAGTTAAGAAACATTAACTAAAGATACTGCTATTTATTAAAGAACTAGAAACTGTAACATAAGGTCAAGAATTTACTATTATTGTTCAGAAACAGAATATCCCTATTGGGAAATTTAAACAATCCATTAAGGATGAGACTATACTTGCTATGGATGTCAGACAATTTTTCCACTATAAACCTTTCTGCAAATCAAAAGAATTCCTCCAGCAAAGCTGCAATGAAATAGAGAAGAGAATGACTCCATATTTATTCAATTCTGTATTCAATTTGGAAGCATTATACCCAAAGAAACCCTTCAGAACGAAAACGCAATTTTCCTTATAGCGTCTTCACCGCATCAAGATGTTTAAGGAATCAACAGTAGAGATCTGAACTACTGTAACCTCCCAAAACACATAAACATGCATTTTACAATATTTACTTTTCAGTGTCTGTAGCTGTATCTGCCATGTCCTATTTTCTATGCCCATTCTCTGTTCGTAGAGTCACAGAATCCAAGAAAAGTTTGGGTTGGAAGGGACCTTCAAAGATCATCTAGTCCAGCCCCCCTGCAGTGACCAGGGACATCTTTCACTAGATCAGGTTGCTCAGAGCCCCGTCCAACCTGACCTTGAACACTTCCAGGGATGCGGCATCCACAACTTCTCTGGGCAACCTGTTCTGGTGTCTCACCACCCTCATCATGAAGAATTTCTTCCTTACATCTAATCTAAATCTCCCCTCTTTTAGTTTAAAACTGTTACCCATCATCCTATTACTACAGGCCCTGGTAAAAAATCTCTCTCTATCTTTCTTATAGGCCCCCTTTAAGTACTGAAAGGTCACAATAAGGTCTCCCCGCAGCCTTCTCTTCTCCAGGCTGAACAACCCCAACTCTCTCAGCCTGTCCTCGTAGGAGAGGTGTTCCAGCCCTCTGACCATTTTGTGGCTCTCCTCTGGACCTGCTCCAACAGGCCCACATCTGTCTTGTATGGGGGACCCCTGAGCTGGACACAACACTCCAGGTGGAGTCTCACAAGAGCAGAGCAAGAGGGGCAGAATCACCTCACTTGACCTGGTGGTCACGCTTCTTTTGATGCAGTCCAAGATACAGTTGGCTTTCTGGGCTGCAAGCGCACATTGCTGGCTCATGTCCAATTTTTCATCCACCAGTATCCCCAAGTCCTTCTCCACAGGGCTGCTCTCAGTCCATTCGTAACCCAGTCTGTATTGATACTGGTGGTTGCCCCAGGTGCAGAACCTTGCACTTGGCCTAATCGAACTTCATGAGGTTCACATGGGCCCACTCCTCAAACCTGTCATGGTCCCTCTGGATGGCATCCCTTCCCTCAAGAGTATCAACCTCACCACTCAGCTTGAGGTGTCATCTGCAAACTTGCTGAGGGTGCATTCAATCCCACTGTCTCTGTCATTAATAAAGATATTGAACAGTACTGGTCCCAGTACAGACCCCTGAGGGACACCACTTGTTACTGATCTCCCTTGGACATTGACCATTAATTTGGTCGATCTCTGCTCCAATGCTGCTCATGTGCAAAATGGGTAGGGAGCGTCTGGGGTTGCTCAGAAACAGTTCTGTGCCACAGGCAGTCTGCCACCCCGTGCAGAGGGGCTCCTGGGGCCAAGGGGTGATGGCGATGGGGCAGAAAGACAACGTCAAGGGGTCACAGGGAGGATGGCAATGGGGCTGGCTGACCTCCTGCTACCCAGGTGTCTGTGAGCGGCAAGGGGCACCGGCAGCATGGGACCTCACAGGGGCACAGAGTGGGCCATGGGGATTTCCTGAGCTGTCACCTCCCATCAAGCCTGAGCGAACACACAACGCATCCCCCCATGCCGCAAGGGAGAACCAACAAAACCTCTCCACGGCCCAAACCCACGGGGAGCACGGTGCTGGGGACGTGGCCTCCATGTGAGACCTTTATTACTGGCAAAATTGTTTCCTTTGGCTTCTTGTGTGTGCAAAGAAAGTAAATACATGAAATAAGAGGGAAAAGGCAAATCTATTCATGGCATGCACAGCAGAAAATAGTAACACCTGACAGACCTGAAGTGAAGTAATACAGCAACTCCATCAGTGCAAACCATTATACTGAATAATATTTACATCAGGTCAATGAAGCAAAGCTATTCAAATGACGTTCCTTGAGTTTTTCTTCCTAGTAAGGAGACTATTCCCTTCCAGCAACACTCTCAAAAACAGCTCTGCTGAGGTGCTACGATATTGCTACTTACTATGGTAGCGATTTCTCACACCTCCCACCAAAACTGAGTCACAGTCCTAAAGAGGCCCCCGAGGCGCTCTCATGCCCCTAGGAACAGCTTGGGCATCACAGCTCTTTCACTCATAGCTTTGAAATCTGCAGTCTCTTGGAGCTACAGGGGCTGAAGGGGAAGAGGAGAGGGAAGTAAAAAAAGAAATCAATTCATCCTTTCTACTACAGAGAGAGAGACTTTTTCTGTCTTACCACGTGCCTAGCAGCACTGCCAAGTAGCAGATTACTCACTTTCCTTCATTAATTACTGAAAAAAGCTACAAAAACCAAAACGGTGTTTATTTGAAGTTCATTCAGACAAAGCTACTAAACAGCTAGGATACTGAACACTACGAAGGTCAGCATCTGCAGCTACATGACTTCAAAAAGTGAAATACTGCTATAGAGGCATCTTTTAATGCACTTAATCAGCCAAGGAAACTCTTCAGGAGAGGAAGAAACCTAACAAAAAACTCAAAGTAACCTTTACTGTCTTGCCTGAGATTCATTCTGGTCTTTATCTGCTCACTGCCAATCACTCTGGGTTTACATGCTAATGAGACAACTTCAGGGTGACCACAGTCTTTGCTCTGTGTTTGGCTTCTATTTATTTCACCAGCATTGGAAAGGAATCACTGGTCTGGGGAGTCGGTGTCACTATACAAAACCTTTAAGTCATGAGTTGACTTGTCAAGGAAGCACATGTTCATTGAAAGCATCAGAGCAGCTGAGGAACCTCAACTCTATTCAGTTTCCCGCAATCTCTAATTTTAAATGTGAGCTCAGACTCTTTTAACCCCAACCCTGTACCAACAAAAAGTTTCTCTCTGATAGCTATGGAGAGGGTTAACTGAAATACACTTCTCCTACATCCAAGACAATGGACGGATACTAAAAAACCCCACTTTCATCACAGTTTTGATAACCAGAGGAATTCATTCTCAAGTGACCACATTAAACAGCAAAGGACCCCTCTGACAGGGCAGCATCCTAGTGCAGAAACTGCCCAGCACTGCATGAGCGTTATCTACCTGAATTCTCCTCCTGTGTTCACTGGCAGGAGACAGCTGCTGCTGCCACTGTTTTCTAAGTGGGTGGTGGCCTACGTGAAGAGTGGTCAAAGGAAGGTGAGTCTAGGGAGTTTTAATTTGCTGACGAATATGCCACGGCACAAGCCCACCCAACTCCATTTCAGCTGTAGCAACGAGGAAGACGCTCATCAGCAACAGCTGGCCGTGGTGGCAGCGGTTCCCAAGCTTGGAGAGGGGGGAACAGGAGAAGGAAAGGAAAAGTTCAATGAAAAAGGAGAGTTCAATGTGCTGTCCAAAGCTTCTTAGTCTTATTATTGACTACACTCACGAACTCCAACCTACAACGCTGTCAGGGCATGTTGTCCATAAACACTCCCCTCGTTTTTAAGATTAAGCTATTGCATGAGCCCTACTCCCACAGGAAACCAGACATCCAAAATGATCCTCTCCTGTCTTCTGCACGGCCCCGTGCTGCCTTTCAGTATGACTAAACGTGATACAGTCACCTCATCATTAGCTACCGCTGAGCACGCCCCTCTCCCAGGGTCCCCGACCACTAGCATCACCGGTGACTTGTGAAGCATTTCATCATCCACGTGGAAGGGGCTCATCTTCTGGGTTACTCTCTGCACCCACCGCACAGAAAAGAGCGATGATGCCTGGCCTGAAAGGCAGGTTCTGCAATACAGGCTAGAAAGGATGTGTTGATTTGGGAGGTTAACGCTTCAATGACCACCTGTGCCCGTGCCTCCACTTCTGACACGGGCAGGTGCCCTGGCCTGCTGAAGAGCGAGGATGCATGGATGCATGTGGAGAGGGAAGGGGGACAGGAGAGCCATAGCCCACCCCCTGGATGGGCTGTTCCTGCCTGCTCCTGCCTGCTGGATGTCTCTGACCAGCAATAGAGCACTGCAGGAAGGGGACGATGACACAGATCCTTTCCTGGATCATAGAATCATAGAATCATTTGGTTGGAAAAGACCTTTAAGATCATCGAGTCCAACCGTACCTGTCCACCACTAAACCATGTCCCTAAGCACCTTGTCAACCCATCTTTTAAATACCTCCAGGGATGGTGAGTCGACCACTTCCCTGGGCAGCCTGTTCCAATATTTGACAACCCTCTCCGTGAAGAAGGTTTTCCTAATATCTAATCTAAACCTCCCCTGGCGCAGCTTGAGGCCATTGCCTCTCGTCCTATCACTTTCTACTTGGGAGAAGAGACCAACACCCACCTTGCTACAACCTCCTTTCAGGCAGTTGTAGAGGGCGATAAGGTCTCCCCTCAGCCTCCTCTTCTCCAGGCTAAACAACCCCAGTTCCCTCAGCCGCTCCTCATAAGACTTGTTCTCCAGACCCTTCATCAGCTTCGTTGCCCTTCTCTGGACACGCTCCAGCACTTCAATGTCCTTCTTGTACTGAGGGGCCCAAAACTGAACACAGTACTTGAGGTGCAGCCTCACCAGGATCTTCTGCTATTGCTACTAACACAGCAGTTTGCTTCTGGAGTTCCTATTTTTAGTAACTTCTTAAAGGTGGACGAACCATCTGGGAAAGGAGATGCATTAAAGAGCATCACAGACTCCCCCAAGTCCCCCAGAGGACCACGGTAACTTGATGCACCAAACCGATTTCCCACTCTCATTCAGGGGCAGACAGGGTTCATCTTCTCAGCTCTACACACTGCAGAAGGCAGCAAATTTGATACTATATTTTATATTTAAAAAAAAAATAGAATAGGCAAAACCAATTTTAGCAACAGAGATTTCGGCAGTATAAAATCCTTACAAAACAAACATTAGAAGAGGAGAAACTGGAAAGCAAAAACCCTGTGGCTGTCTACACCTCTGCATCTCTTGCAGTGTGCTGCTGGCAATACAAAGGGAGGAAGACACCGACCTTCCCCTCAGCGACTTGCTTCCTTGTTTTCGAGGCCTGGGATGAGTGGGAGATGGCCATTCAACTCTGGCTGTTGAGTTTTTGTTTGTTAATAAGCACAAAACGACCTCTCCCTGGCTGAACCATATTATTACAGATGCTGAACCCTACGCAGCCCCTTCTTTAAAGGGTGCTAAATTATTTTGAACAGTAACAACTACAGTGATAGCCCCACCATGGAACTTGGAAATATATACTCAAATAAAAGCGAGACTGACAGCATATAAAAGGAAGTCCTGTGTTTATCAAAAGAACAGATAAAACTCAAGCTAGGAAAAAATAAAGTTTCCTTTCTGCAATATAGATCAAAAGCACCATACTTTCCTTTTAGAAAATAATTTACTGATTTTTCATTATTAAAAAGGTATGATTGGTTCGGATTTTATGTTGCTGCGTGACTGTGAAACATAAATAATCAGATGTTTTCCACTATGATCTAACACCATGATTACCTACACAGCAGAAGAGAATAAGCAAAAAAAAATTCATCTCATGGTTGTCAACTATTATTTTACTGTGTTTTATGACGTGTATGTATGACTGTATTCTCCAAGGGCTTTTTTATGACTTGTTTTAGAAAGGAAGTATGCGAAAGAACAAGGCTCTTCACACGAAAACTCTTGGCTGAAACGCAAGATGCTCTGGACTGAACACAAAGCCGTCCATGCCTGCCTCTTCCACGGCGCTGCGCCCTCACCGCCTAGAGCCGGCGAGGAGCAGCAGCCCCAGCCGCTGATGAATCCTGCCCGCTCGGTGTGCTGCAGCTCACGCTTCTGCCAGGAAAGCCTGTGCTATTTCTGTCTCTTATCTGGTGACATTTCAGCACAAAATCGCAAGGAGGCTCGGCAGCGAGGACCAGAAGAGCCCGTCACGACGGGCCTCAGCATCCTCAAGGGACAGGCACCTCGCAGCAGGCTGGTACCCATTCCCCCGCCGCCCCTCCAGCCAGCTCCTGCTCCCCTTGCTGGACATCCCTCCTCCCTCACACAAGCGCAGATCTGTATTTTCAGGGTGTGAGGGGAGACTGTGTACGTGCACACCTATCATCCCCCGAGCAGGCATGCTCTGTCACAGGGGGTCACCGCGGGCACACGTCCAGAGATGCAGCAGGACCAGCCACTGCACCGTGACACAACATACACCCATGCCTAGCACACGGTGACAATACTGCACGACTTACTGAATTGGATACGGACTCAAGAAGAATGCATGGAACAGGCTTTTCTGTCAAAAAACTATACGTTCAGGGAGATATATATATTACACACACACACACATACATATGTTTGTGTGTGTGTGCTTATTTACAGATAAATGAATGTTAACTGAATTCAATCAAAACACAATCAATCAAAACAAAATCTTCCTTCTACTTTACTGAGTTAAAATAATTAAAAATTCATAAATTATTACTATCATTGGAAATGAAAACATATTGATTTGCTTGTAGGGATGACAATATAGCAAACCAGATACAAGCTGCAATAAAAGCATTTCAAAACATGTAAGAAGGCAGCCTGTTAAAAGCTGTTTCAAAATGAAATTAGAAATTAAAAAGTAAATTCATAACATCACGTCTGTTTATAGTAACTCACAGAGGAGTTTTTGATTGGAATTAGCCTCAAATTAATCTGCAAATAGACATGTTCTATAATATTTACTGAAATGATCGTTTAGTAAAGTAAATATGATAGTGCCTGTATTTTGCTGACTTCTTGGCTGTCACTCAGCAGGCAATCAGGCAGCAGCACACCAAAAACGGCCGTGTCCCTTTCTTTTCGGTTAGGACCGTAATATCTTTACCCACAGTCCATCCACAACCGCACAATCAAAATTTGAGATCTCTGTTTCCCTCTACCCATCTTGCACCTAAACCCACTTTAATGATACATCAACTGCAGCAATTAATGAACCTTCGTCCAGAAGGGGAAAGACTTTAACAGCTTAATGAGACAGTAATACATATTAAAATCAATATTATTCAGATGATGTGTCTATTCTAGTCCTCCCTCTGAAAATAACTGAGACTGTCGGAGGAACGATCATTAGCATTTTGATAACAATCTTGCCAGCCTTCTGTTAAAATATTTTCTCTTTAAACTAAAACTGGCATTTGTTATCTCATGCAAGCAGAGCATTCTAAAATAAGTGATGGCTGATTCATATTGGTTTGGATCAGATCTTTTAAAAACTTAGGAAAAAAATTAATGCTAACTTGCCTGAATAATCAGACTCTCATGCCTGTTGCTGTAGCAGCGGAAAGACACTCTAAGCATCGACTAAGAAGCAACCTCTTCCCGTTGAACACCATTTTTGTGCACAGAAAGGCACTCCTTAACCATATACAGCATTTGTTTCACTTGTCTGATAAATCATATTCTAGCTGACAGCCAACACAAGGGACAAATTCCTCACTACCACAACTCCTTAAGGTATCTTCAAAACGAAACGTGGCTGAATGCCACAGAGCAGGAAAGGGCTTTGTACCTTTGTCCCATCTTCTTCGAGAGCAGATGAAAATTCCTCAGCATCCCCAAGTCAAGTTATGTTATGCGATCACCATGGCGAAAGAAAACATTTCCATCTCTCCCTTCCTTTAATTAGTGAATCCCACAGCCTTCCCTTCTCTGGCACCCAGCGCTGCAAGCCAGACTGCTAAGCCTTCCAGTTTCCAAAATGGGACAAGATAGAGACCTGCTGCAGAAAGGATTTTAGTGTTCACGAGGGCGCACATCCCTCAGAAACCCCTGCCCTCGGGTCAACCACACACAAAAATCCCAACAGCTCCGACAGGACAAGAAGCCAAACTTCGGCAGGAGCCAACCCATGCTTTGAAAGTGCCAGAAACCAATTATGAGACAAACTTGACTGTGGTTTTCACTGTTTAACCCCTCGATAGCTGGCCTACAGATGCTGAGGAGCGAGCCTGGTGCCAGACCCCAGGCCTTCCCAGTGACCCCCAGTAGAGGAGGGGTGCAGCCCCACCAGCTCCTTTGGTGGTGGATAATCAGATATTAGGCTGCCCATCGCCTGAGTTCACAGGTGACCTCGGCTAACAGCGACCAGTGCACAGCAAGTTCTGTGGAGCCGATGGGAGTTACGCTTAAAAGACTGGGCAGAAAGCGCTCTTAATTCCAGATGTTTTAAATTTTTCTCTCTACTTTTGAAAACAAAATGTCTTTTTAATACCAAAAGTAATATTCCCTCCTTCTGTCCTTCCCCTGAACTGAGAGGCATCTCATGTACATGTATCGTTAAATTAATGTTTGTTCTTTTTAACCGAATAAAAATGTTCAAATTACATGCAAGGACAATTAGATTAAACTATTGGGCACACACTGGGGTTTTTTTTTAAAGCTATTCAAACAATTTTGAAGGTTTTTCAGCAACGCTCTAGCAACATAAGCAAAACTTCCTGCAAAGAGGAGGTAACGAGTTTAACATTACTGCTGAGGAAGACGGTAACGGAGCCAAGCAAGTAAAACTAGCACATCAGCACCCCCCCCGCTGCCCCGATCTGTCAGGAAAAGGCACGGCTCAAGCTGTCAGAGGAATCCACACTGGCAGAAGAAAGAGGATCTGGGGCTGGTAAATGGGGGAGAACCTGTTCCCAGGCCCATCTGCATGATGCACTAAGAAGAGATTCTTCTAATTTTTTTCACTCTCCTTTTTTGTTTTGTGGGTTTGTTTTGTTTTTTTTTTTAACTTTCTCTTTTGCATAACAGTCAGGCCAGTAACTTTCCAGCCAAAGTACCAGCCTGCTCCATGCAAGAGGCTTCTGTAATCGGGAGCAGTTTGGTTTGGTGCAAGACTGGGGATAAATAGGTAGCTTTCAGCTGGCACTGTGTTTCCCCGTAGCTCACTCCCCAGCTGCAGAAGCACAGCTGCTGTGGGAGCTGGGGCAAGGCCAAGGTCATGCAGCTTTCTCAAATCCCGTAGTTTATCTTTGTCCAGGCTCTCATGTCCTATTAGAACTAATCTCGGGTTCTTCCCATGACAGCTTACCCCAGATTGGGAAAACCTGTTGTAAAATATCAGATTTTAACAAGACTGCATTGAAAACGCTTGTGAAAATTCAGCTTGATACGTGATGAGTGAGCGCTGGAAAGCTGAAACCGAGTGCATCCCAAACAGTTTTGGTCTGCAGAAGTCACCAAGTCCCTGAAAACGGAATGAATCCAGTGGAGTAGAGGTCAGCAATTACAATGTTGCAATGCTTAAAGACATTAATCAGAGTGAAATATTAGTTGTAACTGGCCTTTTGCAGCTTAAGGAAAGGCTTCTAAGGAAGAGCAGACTTCAAAAGAAAGTGGCATCCCATAGTTAAAGATATTACAGGTGGGTTACTGAAGTGCAAGAGGGAATTATGGTTTTTATCTGAAATTTAAGCAGTGCTTCTTAACAGAGACAGCATGAAATGTTGAACAAAATAGTGAAATCAGAGAGGAAATTCTAAATACAACAGTGCAAAACTCAAGAAGTTCCCAGACACACTTTTCAAGCTGAAACAGTAATGGGATTATTAACCTAAAATTGTGAGGCAGCAAACTAAAAGAACTGTAGACAATAATAAAAGACCTCCCTAGAGCACAAAATCCTAAATAAATAAATAAATAAAATACTGTTGTAGCATTTTACGTGGCAGCTTATTGATGGTATGGACACAGCTTCGTCTAGAAAGCGCTGTATGGCACACGTAGCGTCCCCCTGACCTGCGAGTACAGGCACACGGCATTAACAGCCAGCGCCTTCAGCCGGCCTGACCTGTTGGGCATGCAGCCAGCACCAGGAGTCTGCCTGAACATGAACTGATAAGATTAGAAACAAGGAGTACAGCGTACTGTTACAGCCCATACACAGTGCTCGCTGCTGCATCCCTGCGCCGACGTTCCCCGCAAACAAAGTGCAGCGTCTCTGCCAAACCCCACTCAACAGCAGAAAATAACTGTCGTGGCTTCAGTGTATACAATTGGCGCTTTTTAATCTCCCCAAATCCCAGCCTCGCTAGTAATAACTCCGCGTTTGTAGGGCAGCTTCCCTCTGAAGATCGCAAAGCCCGTGAGGGTAGGTGAGTGCTGCTGGGGCAGGTTTTCAGCTGGGAAATGTGAAGCTCAGAAGGTTCATGCAGCTCACCGGAGGTCAATGGCCGTGTCCTGCTCAGGACCATGCTCTCCATACCTTTTCAGCCTTAAAAACACAATGGTCCTCTCTCCCCAAACAGCAGAGGTTTAGGGGAGGTGGGCAAAAATTGCCAGAATTAAAACGTGCACAGGATCTCAGGGCTAAGAGTCTTGAAAGTCTACCTATCCATTTTCTCTTTGAGTAACCAGCTACCAAACACCAAGCACTGTCATGCGCTCAGCGTTACTGGTGTTCGTCATGAATCATTCAGAGGGATGATGGGCAGGGATTAAACTTAGCATTCACATTTGATAGCAAGAGGAGCCCAACAGAGGCATGCCACAAGGACACAAACTAAGAGGGAGGGTCTGGGGCTAGTGGCACAAAGTCCTCTCCATGGCCCCCCAACTCTTCTAGGTGTGACTGAGCCACTGCTGGCCATCCCAATCCAGAAGGAAAAGTCTGCTGTCAACACTGGCACCCTTTGGTCACATCAGGCCTATCATGCATTTTTCTAGCTTGCAAGTAAAAGTTAACAGCATCATCCAAAGATGGGTAAAAATACTCCATTTCTGGAAAACACTGTGGACACGAAGATGACACCTGCAAATGGTGGGTTTTCTGAAAGGCGTAAGAGCTCAGTGAATGATGAATTTTTCTGACTCAGCCCCTCAGCAATCCCCTCTGCTATGCTCACTCACTGCTGTGAGGACAGCTTTAATTGCTGGGATTTTAGATACTCCTGGCTATATTTTTCGCAATACCCTTTAGTACGATTGTTAATCTCCTGCCTCGAAACACAGTTTTTAGCCATCAGCCAGACAAAAAAAAAAAAATCCTCAAGATCAGAGACTCTGACACGTGGAATATCAGTCCTATTTGGATGGCTTTACAACAAAGTTCAGGCACTGGCCAGCCAAACTACAGTATCAGAAGCAAATAAATCAGAGAGAAAGAACAAATAAGGCAAGTCCATGGGCCTGTGCATACTGTGCGCTGCTGACAAGAATGGCACTCCTATCTGTGCAAATCTGATCCTTAAAAAGCCAAGTTGAAGAGTCTCTGCCCAAGACAAAGTGTGTCCCCTATGCAACCCACTGCTGCTTGTAACGGATATAAACGCATATGAACGCCAGACTCCATCCGCTTCCTCTTGCGCAACCCCGGGTGGGATCTTCACCTGATAGACAATGTATCCGAGAAGGAAGCGTGGCAGCGGAAAATGACTGCAAGGTCTACTCCACGCTTAATCCACTGTCACCAGCATAGGATGAGGCAGGACTCTCATAAAAAATAATGACCCAGTGTCTCTTTCTACAAACAGAGCAACTGAAAAGCTTAGATTGCAAATTAGTGCTGCCCCCTCTGCTTGCATAACTCCTGTGAAGCCAAGGGTAGTAACCTTTCCCCTGGGCTAGCAAATGGCAGCCTTCCACCTGAAACGGTGAAATAGCTCTGCAAAGCTCATACATGGGAGAAGCATCCAGTGCAACACAGATGCAGACCAGTGCAGACCATCCGTCGCTTCACTCAAGCACGCTGACACGTCATTTTCCATATGCGCATGTCTTACTCTCTACCATTACCTATACCCCGTCTAGTAACGCGCCACATGCTTATCCGTCACTTCAGCCATGTTCTCTCTTCTGGGAAAAATGAGAGACATGTTTTGTTTTTCTAGGTTGTTTCTTTTTCATGCAAATGTTGTTCTCAGTTTGTATTGCAAGCAAGCAAGCAATAAGCCCCGCACCTGGAGTGGGAGACGCCTGGCTTGGGAGGAAATTACTAAAGACTTGCATGCATTTAGCTGCCTAATAGATCTTGAGAACTCCTGAAAAAATTTGAAGTGATAAACTGCAATAATTGTTTAAAACAAAAAACAACAAAAAAAACCCCACACTCAGTAAAGAAGGCAGATTTACCATAATGCCTCAACAATCTAAGGGAGCCATTTACTTTGACAGAACCTGAATTCCCCGAGCGGTTCGACAGTGGTAATGGAAACAGAGGAGCCAATAAATTATAACCTTGTGTGTAATGCGCCTACCATTATAAACCACTCTTAGCCTCCTGCTTTATTCCCTGGGGGGGCTGCTTTAACAGTTGCTGGATTTCCTTTCCTTCATTCTTCCAGTGTGCTCTTTCAGCAGTCGGACCCTTTTATGTCTAATACCACACTCCACATTTACAGAGCATCTTTAATGTGAACATCCCAAAATACGCTATACCATTTAGAAACAGGCTATTGGTTTTTTACAGGCTGAAATAGAGGCATTGGGAGACTAACTGGCTTACCAGAGATCACATACCACTATGTATCGATAGAATCCCAAATATTTTTCAAGCATATATTAGTAGGTAAACACCACTTCCAGACCTCTCATACTGAAGATGTATACCACATATCTTAGAACACCTACAGTATTTCCAAAGCGTTTCTGAGGAATGGTCTTGGACAACTTTAGGAGCAGCCCCAGTGCCAGTTCCTCCCCAGCCCAGCCCCTCCCACGCTGGGTTTCAGCACTCTGGATAGACCAGGTCTGTGATAAACTATGGGAAAAGAAGGACCAAAGACCGGATAAAGAATTACAAAACCCCCAGAGTTTTGCCAAAGTGATAACAGTCGTTGATTTTAGAAAATACTATCTATGCAAAGAAGACTTCCCCGAAGTATAAGGTGTAGAAGCAAAACGCAGGCGTAATAGCAACAGGGAAGCTGGCCCTGCTCTGTCTTCTAAGGTTAATTAAAACTCTCAGAGAAACAGATCCCTGGTGTGATTCTAACATACCGGTCCAAGGATCTGGGCAAGACTGAAGTCTGATAGAAGTGACCTTGGCTCTCTGCCATTACATTTCACAATTAGCATTTTCCTTCCTAACCGAAAAAGCCCATAATGGTATGTCCCATTTTATATACTGCATTACCTAAAATGAAAGGTATTAATTAGTAAAATAGTGTAATTTGCATTTAAGCCCCAGGCAGCAAATCTACAGCAATTTCTGAAATTAGAAAAAATGTATGTATCATGAAGATCACTTCAGCTCTCTCCAAGGGAGCTAAGCTGTCAAAGACGAACGTAAGACCGAAAGGGGCGCAATTCTGCTCTTCGGTATCAGCTTCAAAAAGCCTCATCTAGGCTGGTTTGTACCATCTGTTGGTTAGTACAGAGAGAGGTGCTGTACTCTTGTCTCCAGGATGGCTCAGCATCAGCTGTATCAGCAGCTCCAAGGAGGATTATTCTCCCCTGCTGCTTTTTTTAAAAGCAGATTAGTTCAGACTTTCTTTCACTGTAATGAACCTTGTAAGGATCAAGCACATTGCATTGATTTCCAGGATAAAATTGTGCGGTCAGTCAAAAGGCCAAGCAAACAGTTTCACAGACCCACTGTGCCCCAGCAGATCCACTGCTCCAGAATCACCCATTAGCCCCAGCAACGGTAAAAATAAATGCAGTTGTTAACCATAAAAGCCAAAACGTGATTCTCAGGTCATGTGTAACTTTGCTTTCTATCAAATTGAGATGGGTAACAACCCACACAGAAACAGACAACAGAACTGAAGATGCTCACCGAAGTCCTAAGCAATCAAAGTCAGAAAAGAATAGAACGTGATGCGGTTTTATTTACTATATGATATCTGCAATAATGGCTAGGGAAGTAACTTCTTAAAAATCTGCCAATTTATGGTAAAATAATGAAAATTCAACTTCTCTAAAAATTTTCATTAAGATATAAAATTACTCTCAAGTAACTTTCCCCATCAAGTGTTTCCTTACATGCACACCCCCCTGTAACATCCTAGCTTGACTAGGATTTAAAGATATGAAAACCAGAGATCATCTTCTTGCTGGATGGTCACAAAACCTTGGCCAGGGTGCAAGAGCCTGCCTCCGCAACACGAACCCTGCAGGTGCAATAAGCCTTCCATGCAGACCCTACCTCCTGTAAGAGACTACTATCTGGACATCAAACCAGACCGTGAGGATGCCGTATTTTAAACTACCTAATGAATGCAAACCTCCCTTTTTGTAATGCTGAAACTCAAGATGACAGGAGTTGTCTGCTACAACAAAGCCGCAATCCTAAGTTGAGTTGAAAAACAAATAAGCAAAAAAGCAGAGGGCAGAATCCCATGGCCTTTTTTCCCCTTTCAATCTGATAAATCATTATTAAATACCTGAAGATCACTGCGGTCTACAACTCAGTTACAAAGGATCTACCCTTCCGGAAATATTGCCAAGCGTATTTCCCTTCAGACTCCAAAATTGAATTTTATGGAACAACGTATGGCATTTGCCATCATTTCCTGTAGGCAAAACTTCAGAACGCCAGTACAGGTCTAGTCATTTTTCTCAGAAAAAGAATAGGAAATGAACTAATTGAAACATTTACTATAGCGATACAACTTCACAAGGAATCTCTGCATTGACCTTTCCAAATCAAAAGCCTGTACACTAAACTACAGCTCAAGCAGATTTCTTGAAAGATCAAAGACAATTAAATATATCCACTATATATATGACATTAGAAATAAGATGAAGTTCACAGTCTTCAGAGCGTCTCCATTCCAAAGTCTCCTAAAGAGGTCCTACAGTAAATTTTATCATATCGAATTATATAATAATACAGAACACTGGGAGGAATTGATCTTGTCCCCTCTGAGTCAATGAAACCCTTGCCATCGATTTTAAAGGGAGCAAGATCAGTCACTCGATTGCAGTTTTAAAATAAATAAATGCAGATGTTGCAGTACTCTCCTTCAATAAATCACACACCTTATACATAAAAATGAAATTACGCTCCCTTGGGAGGGGAAACTTCAGCTTCAAGCCCCACTCGATCCTGGCTGTCAGAAGGACTCTGCGCGGCCGTCACCGCACAGCCAGCGCCCCGGGAGCGGAGGGGAAAACTCGGGGGTGAGATGCAAGCGCCGTGTACGGGACCGGCCGCCGATTTCTAGCGACTTATCCCCGCAGGCAGCACGAGAGCGGGAGCCAGCTCCTGCCTGCACCTGACAGACACCTGGCAGAGGCCGACACGCCGAATAAAAGCACTTTCGAGGCACTTTGTGTTTCTTAACTCCGAGAGCCACGTCTAGCTCTGCTGCACCGGGGGCTGCCCCGGGGCCCGGCGGCGCGGCAGCTGCCGGACGGCCGGTACGAGCCCCCGAGGGGGCTCCCGGGACGGCCCCGCCCCCTCCCGCCGGCCGGGGCCGCACGGAGTGTTTCGAGGACGTCCCGGGCCGAGCCTCCCCTCGCTCCCATCTGCACATCGGGTGGGGCGCGGGGGGGCAACCGCAACCGCCGGCCGCAAGCGCGAGGAGAGGCCCACGCTGCGGTCCCCCGCCGGGAGACAGCCTCCGCCGCCTCGCGGGACGTCCCGCCGGCAAACCGGGACCCCACGGCGCCCCGCGGGGCCGCGCACACGCCC